>CATIWQ010221770.1:0-22121 GCA_949673415.1 Euphorbia schlechtendalii | reverse complement strand
AATAAATTTATTGATTATAAAGCAAATCTACATGAGTAATGGCGATAATTATATAAAATGGAATAAAACAAGTTTTTATAATATAATAATATTATTAATAATATAAATAATGAATTGGGGTTTTAAAGTCTTAGTAGTTTGAATATATTAGAAAGTTTAGTTTTGTGAATGAATTAAAATTGGGTCTTTTGATATGAGGAATTGCTAGGAAACAGTTTCCGGAATTTTCGGAAAGGAGTTTTCAACTTTTATTAATTGCAGAAACGGCCCGGAAATGTTTCGTAGGGGTTTCCGTTTCCGAAACGGGTGAGAAACGCGGAAACGGCATGTCATAGGAGTTTCCGTGCTTCCTAGGCCAATGGACATGAACAGTCAATATGAGATAATTATTCATATTCGGAAAAGTGAATTTTATGAATTAACCGGTGTTGTGTGCTTTTATTACGTCTTTCAAAATGCTACATTTGTTTCCATAATTGTTTTTACCTTTTTAATTTTTTTCTGTGTTTTTTTTAAGCTAACTATTTTTTATTTGAAGGCTAGGACAATAATGTGCACGGTGAACATAGTATTTCATTTTTCTTTGTTACTACGTGTGGAATAAGTTTTCTAGCATCCTTCAGATATGGATTATATGCCTATGCTGTATCCAATTCGGTGCTTGTTCTTTTTTTTTTTTGGTAGAAACCTTGAATGTAGGAGTATCGAACTGTCAATAAATTATTCCATTTATGCGAGTCAAAGTTCTTTCCATTGTTTCATTAATGAAACTGGTTCCTGTATTGCATGAATGTATATTTTAGTATTAATGTTGTTTTTTTTGTGATAGAGTTTTAAGTGAAGACTTTGAATTTCCACTTTTTCTGTACTTTATCTGATAGTATCAGCATTTTTGCCACAGGTCTATCCATGGAAAGGGGCTTTCGAGACGATCAGGTGAGTTTGAACTAGTTGGAATAAAGTGTAATAGCCTCAGGCTGTCAGTTTATGTGTCATGTTTTTACTGTTTACAGATCACCATTTTTTTCAGGTAAAAAAGTCAGCAGAGTCACTTGACAGTGCTGAATTATCTGCTCCAAAGCTTCCGTATCCTGTTCACTCATCATTTTCAACACCAGGTGCCGATCCCTCGCCTATCCGCGGTCACCCACTTCCTCCCAGCTCAACCCCTTCAAGATGGGCTTGCCGCTCACCTGGGCATCGTCTTTTGAGGCAGATTTCCGACAGTCGAATTCTAGGATTGAAGTCACCTAATAATTACTCCGTGTCCGAAGGAAGGTCATCCTTTGTACTCTCAACTTGCAGCCGTGACTTAGCAGTTGGATCACATGGCGGGTCCTCTGATGGTTGGTCGATGAGGACATTTTCCGAGCTTGTGGCCTCTTCACAAAGAGAGAGATGGTCTTTTGACAGTGAGCAGCTAGGGTGTGGTTTAAGCAAAGTAAGTGGATGTAGTAGCAGGTTTTCGTGTTCTCCATCATTAGATCTTCGAACTTGCGGGGCTTGCTCAAAGTTCTTGACAGAGAGAGTGTCTTTGAATCTGCCAGTAGTTGCTGTGCTTGTATGTGGCCATGTGTACCACGCTGAGTGCTTAGAAACCATGACAGTGGAGGTTGACAAGTATGACCCGGCTTGCCCAATATGTGTTGGAGGTGAGAAACAAGTGTTGAGAACATGCAAAAAAGCCTTGAGAGGTGAGTCCGAATTGAAGTGTAGGAGTCATAGGATTTCGAGAAATCGTGTCATAGATAGTCACCTTGATAGCGATTCTGATGATTTTGACCACCATATAAGTGTGATTCAAGAAGCGTCAAAGACGGGACCGAGTACTAGCGGAGCAAGCTCTTCCAGAAAGCCGTTCTTGAGACGATTCGGGTCCAAATGGAGTAGGTCATTGTCGGAGAATGATTCTGCCAAGAAGAAAGGTTTCTGGGGAAGATATAGGAAGTATTGATCTCCCTAATTCTAAAGGTACAAGTTCTGAAATTTGTGATTACTTTGGATCATGCTAACTTAAATTACTTTGTTTGGTTGCACATTTCTTTTTATGTTATGGTTCTTTCATGGTTCAAAGAACCACAAATATAGAACCATGGATTTGGTGGTTCTTAAAATGAAACGAAATTTTTTTTATAAACTGTACCACACCCATCATATCCAAACAAGAAGTTTTAAGAAACCATATTGTACATCACGAACAATCATCCAAACAAGGCCTTAGTTGTTGAGCTAGTAGTAGTAATTTTCCGAAAGGTAAAATTTATCTGCTAACTAATCAAGTTTTTGTGGAATTACCAGAATGTGGTTTCTATAATGACATGGATGTGAAGTTGAAGGAGAAGGCTACAAGACAAGCAATTACACGCAGTCTTGAGAGTGCAAAATCCACATTTGGGATCTCTTCTTCACCTCCTTTATTTTAGCTCCTGAAAGGGTTTGGTGATTTGACTGCAGTTTTAGTCATAGGCTAGTTTAGTATGAATCATCCGATCGAGAGGTTTTTGGTTGCTCATAGTCTGAATTTCTGGTCATTTTTTTGACAAATTAATGTTTGCAGATTATGAGGTATCTGGAAGGATATTTTTGTATATGAAACAGCGCCGTATGTGCACATTGTGTCTTCAATTTGTAGTCAGCTGCTAATTTTTAAGTCAATCCTATCCCTAAATATTCTATTGTTTATTTATTTTTTATAAGCTCGTCAATACCATTGATTTCATCATTACCGGGCTAACACTGTTAATATCTTTTTATATTCAGTGTCCATGAGTGTTCTGCTCCTAGTTTGCGTGTTTTGCTATATGGAAACCATATCACCTATTTATTGGTTTAAAGAAAAAGATTGTTCTCAAATTCCAAGGCTTTTGTTACGATTGTCATATCAATTTTTTTGGTGTAAACATGATTCTGTTATACTAACTTTATTCCTTTATATAAGTTTTTTTAGCTTTTTGGTTCTTTTCCTTTTAGTTTGTTATTTTAAATTTTTTATCATTTTCTTAAATTTACCCAAGGATTATATTATAAAAATGATTGAATTAGTATAAGTTGGTAACTAAAAAGAAAGAGATTTTTGGTATAATGAAGTAAAGGATTAATTAATCATTTTAACAGTAAAATAAATTTATAATTGGTTTTGGTGAAAATACTAAAAAGATATGAATAAAGGAGTGCACATAGTAAAATATTTATTGTTAGTTAATAAGCTGATCCTGAATTCAGTCGATTATTACTTTTATAGAGCAGAGTATAATTTCTCACGAGTTACACAGAAAGAAAAAAAAAATTAAAAACTGAGCCGGTTGAGAATTTGATGTTTTATTTAGGCAAATAATTTTGGTTTTGAATCTCTAAGACATCTTTGTTTACCACAGACAGTTCACAAACTTCTTGACAACAAGGATGGGAAAGGCAAAGAAGTGAAGAATAATGAAAAAAGAAAAAAATTGTCAGAAGTGGGATTTGAACCCACGCCCTCTCACGAAGACCAGAACTTGAGTCTGGCGCCTTAGACCACTCGGCCATCCTGACAATGTTTCACATTCAGAAATTTATAATATAAACCCTTTAGTTTCTTTCACAAAAATAGTTACATGTTAACACTATTACTGTTCTATAATATTTATTATCCCGGCATGCCATACAAAATCTAAGAAATCAAGTCACAAAAAAAAAACTCTCGGTATCAAGTAGGATTAACATTGAGCTGGATGCTGAAACTGTCCAATGGGAAGAAAATAAATACAAGATGTACATTTAAAAGTTCGAAAAGTTATCAGGATCTTGAAAGGCCTATCCATACATTTGGTTAGTATAATACTAAGAATTGAAGGATCTATGTAATTCATTCAAAAATTTCCTGAGAATAATATAATACTTAGCAGTTAGCATTATGATTGCTCTGTAATATTCATCCAAGCATGCCTAATAAACGAAATACAAAATGGAGACAATAATTCCTGAAGATTAGGATAGATTACATTGAGAAGGATGTTTGATGCGATGTATTATGCTCAACAATCCTGACTTATAACTTGGATAAGTAAGCTCCACTCCCAATTCTGTTTTCATTCGCCCATTGCTTACGCGTTTCTCACCTTTTGAGATATCCCTCTCGTTTAAATTTAATACAACTTTTTCAGAGGATGCACTTTTCTTTACCCAACCCTCCCATTTCTTCTCAACCAATGCCTCTGCATATGCAAACACTTCTTCGCGTGACGCTGGATCATCATCTACCACATTGTAAATTCTCCTGATGATCATAAACAAATAATTCACAGAAGAAACATCAGCACAATAAAAATTCCACCGCACTAACCTAAATTTCCACAATATTCCAATTTTAAGTAGAATCCTTTTCTAGTCAAACCAAATGCAGAAATAGCATACCTAGAGGATGGCTTGTTGATGCTAGCCTTGAGTGCTTGGCATATATCTTCAATATGAATTCTTGATGTGTATTTCCTGGATAATCTCATTCTCTGACTTTTCGATAAAGCTTCCTGCTTAACTATGGTGTCGACAGCACTGCCAAAACAAAAATTGCAAAGCTTTAGCCTTATTAAAGCCAGTGTTCTAGGAAAAATGTTCGGATAACCAAATAACAAAAAATATGTGCTACTTAAGGTAAGGGACAAGAACCACACCTTCTACCAGGGCCATAGATACCTCCAAGTCGAAAAATTTGTGTTGGAATTCCAAAACTATCGCCTAGAGTTAGCCATCCTTCCTCAGCAGCTAACCTTGATTTTGCTGCCTCACTTGTAGGATTTGGTGGATAACTGTCATATGATAACACGAATAACTAATGGCGTGTTACAGTAAATTTGTAGCACCAATAGTTTATCCAAATGGTTGCTTACTCTTCATCCACCCAAGCACCACCACTGTTGCCATATACACCTGCCAACACAAAGCAAATTACACTGTCAAACCGAGTGTTTGCAAGAATGGAACACTTGAAAACGCTCTAACATAAAACTAAACTATAATTCAATCAAGGAAAAAATGCATCTTTTATGTGGATATACAAGAATCCCGGTCAACGTAACACAAATAGGGCATACCAATTAAATGCTTAAAAAACAGCAACTATTTCATACATGTGTAAGATACATTGACATACTAGTAGATGACAGATAGCAAAGCCATTGAAGATTTCCATCCATTATTGTCCTTCGTAGTAGTTCTTCGTGCTGAAGCACCTAAATAGCAATAACAACAAACAAAAGTTCATAGCACGGATGAGCGAATTCATTTAAAATGAAGAATCAAATTTATTTAGCATACCGGATCACCAATGCCCAACATAGAAGGGATGGATACCAGGAGGTGTGTTGAAGATCTTAAAGTATCTAGAGCAATCAGTCTGGCAAAAACATAGCATCCATAAAGATCATATTTTCCTCCAAAGATAACTAAATTAACGCATAGTATAATTTTTATTGCTCAAAGTTATTCAATGTAGCCATGCTCCATTTTTTGTTCTCCCGTCATTGCTTACACAAAAGAAACAGAGGATGGTATGAAGTATTTCTTTATCTTTTCATATGAATGAGAAGAAAAATTCTAGCACAGTTGAAACCAATTAACATACCTTGTATACAGCAAAGCAAACGGAGATTTAGTTAGATGAAAGGAATATCAGAACTCACTGAGGCTCTTTCGCATCAAAGAGGCAAACGTCAAATCCTTGCCCCTCAAGTTCCTTCTTCTTCATTGTACTTGTGCAAGTTCCAGTAACAATCCTAATTGAACAGAACAAGCATGCTTCATATATCAAGAGTAGAGAAGGAAATCATCGAGATCTAGAAGAATTACCAGCCTTCCTTTTTGAGGTCATGGGCAAGGAATCGGCCGACAAATCCCATCCCGAGTATAAACATCCGATTCCGACGTTCCGACTCAATCTCAGAGGCTGTTAACTTTGAACCGGAAACAGTGAATTGACGGGACATTAACTTCGGCGTGAAATTGAGGTGAACACGACGTACAGATACAGGAACAGGAAAGCTCGGAGGTAAGCGGTAGATCACCATCGCCGGCACCGGACAGAAAGTACCGTTCCGGTGTTAATTTGGGTGTTGACACTTGACGGGCTGGGTGGGCTATTTTGATCTGGCTTTGATTTTAAACCTTGTTCTTATAATAATGGGCCATTCAGATTTTTTTGTTTTGTTTTGTTTTGTTTTTTCACGTAAGAGCTTTTTACATAAATTGCAAAACATATATAAAAAGTAAGCACTAGTTAAAAAATTAGTATTTTATAAGCTTAATGCATCAATAGGTATCTAAACTTGTTTTATAAAACATACTACCTCTTCGAACTTTCAAAGTTACTCCGTAAGTACATTAACTTTAAAAAAGTATACCACTTTGCTCCCTCAATGCCACGTGTCAACTTCTGATTGGAGAGAGAAAATCAGATAAATTACATCTTTGAAAAGTCAGATCAACTAGAAGTTGATATGTGACATTGAGGGAGCAAGGTGATACACTTTTTGAAAATTGAGGAAGCTACGAAGTTACTTTGAAAATTCTAGAAAACAATAATTTTTTTGGGACAAGTTTAAATTTTTACATTAATTAATTACAGTAAACAGTGATTTTCCTGTAGTTCAGATATGCTCGTACAAGTGTAAATAGTAGCGTTAGGGTCACATTATATGCACGATGTTTTAGTCTTATTTGTGTAATATAAGCATCATGTAAATGTGGTATAAGCGTATCATTTGAGTACAAAATTAACAGAAGTAATATGAATTCAGAGACATTATAAATATGGAAATAGAGAAATATTTTAAGGCATCTCATTTAGACAGTATAATACGAAAAAAGTAAGTAATAAAAATTATATAAAGTCATGTGAAAAGAATTGAACGCATGAGAAGTATCCACCAACAATCTTGTTTGTAAAATATATTTTCAGTACCTTCAAATGCTTTTGAAGGTCAAAGTGAATAACAAACCATAATATCATGACTCAACGCGAAATTCTCTCTTTTAGAAAATACATAATGTGAACGCAGAACATTGGTAGATCCGAAAAGTGAACAAAAGTTGGAGTAATGTACTCCAAAGCGAACACTATAACCACACTGTACAAAAGCGGGGCACAAAACGCAACCTGCAAACCACAATATAGAAACTTAAAAAGAATATTTCCAGTTGGGATATAAATCCAGCAACCATGGCCTTCCCAATTCATCGAACATAAAAAAAAGAGATATCATACGTCATAAAAGTTCCTTGTTTTACATCCTAATGGTATATATAGATAGCCTTGGATGCCATTTACCAAGGAAATAGAAATACAGATAGATGCATTGTTGTTGATACTTTCCCACCACCCATTTTCGAAATATATTACACCTTATCATCATGGAACCACCATCTCGTCTCTTTGGGTGATCTCCCACTCTTGCAATTCTTCACATACCGATCGTTGTCAACTGGGCGTTGCTGCACAAAATAATGGTATGTAGGATATTTCCTTCACTCAGAAAAGTGAATAACAACATATAGGGGAATGGGATGTGACATTTTGTATTCCATTACCAACCTTAACAGTCGCACTCGAAAGCATGGAGAGAATGCTGATACAGATTGAACTTACAGTCATTGCTGGGGACCACGAATCATACAAAATATCTGAATTGCCAAACAGAACAAAAATACAATGATTTCACAAATATTGCTGACAAAGAAACATAAACCATCTGGGGATTATGCAGCTGAATATTGAACAAACACCCACGAAAATCCAGATATCTGGTGTATGGTTAATTGGTACCAAGTACATCAAACTCAGTTTAGAGCTTTTTGAGCTAGTCTTAGTTGAGAATTTTTTTTTTTTTATGTTTGTCCAACCGCAATCACTTAACTGTGAAACAACTAGTGAAAAAGACAAGAAAGTACTGTGGAACTCTACTCTGTGATCCACTGTATGATAGGATGAAAAGTATGCAAACTAAATGGATTTCGGAAAACATATTTAGAATATTTTGGAAGCAAGGATTCTGGATAAACTGCCGATCATAAATCAGCAATTCTTAATATAAAACTGCCGGGCACCCAATAACTGATAAAACTAAAGACTAAAGACACATTTTAAAAAGCTCAACAATGCAATAACATCTACAATATAGCTGAGACCGCCTTGAGCCTCAAAATCTAACTTTGAGGCGTTGTATGCTGTCACTTCCCCAAGTTTAAAACATTTGCAGCAAAAAAAAAGGAAAAGAAATATTGTGACCCGTCAGTAGCAGGTGGCTTCAAATGTCAAACGCAGAAAGCCCTTGATTTTAAACCTAAGCTATTCATATAAATATTTTAAGGTTGATCTCATATTGATTGCCATAAATTGGCAGGACAACATATTGGTAAATTCTTATCCAAATTCATGATACACAATTGCAAAAAGTTCTCCGGAAACTGAGCAATCACAATGGAGCTTCAAATTATTGAATATCCAAACAGAATTGATCAATGAATAGCATAAGATATAAGATTCACAATCAAAAGATATGGATGCTTATTGCTCGACCACTTCAAATACATTCAATAACATATAATATTCACTTCATAATTTTACAGTAGATCAAGGTGTATTTTAGTAAACTAAAAGTTGTAATCAATGTTTTGTAAGGATGCAACAATCCTAGAGTTTTTTTTTACAATTCATAGAATGCCTAAGAGAACTGTAGCATAGTCAAATTAACACAACGCAGCATTCCAATTTGAATATGATTTTGAGTTTATCTTGAACTAAGAGGATTCCATAGTTTATGCACTTTTCAGAAGTAAAAACAGAGCCACCACGATATAGTGCATGTAAAACTGCACTTAAATAAAACCAAAAAACAACAAATAATAATTCCTTTTAAATAACTAACATAAAAAAGAGTGTACGGTGCAGGTTGAGTCACTACTTACAAAGAACTAACTTCTGTTCAGCAATACGAGTTCACAAAGTAAACACTAAACAACAATGGAATCCGTAAAGGTTTCTTTTATGAACGGAAAGAAAAAAATTTGATTTGACCAAGTATGCTAAATTCAAAAGTACAACAATTAAAAAGAGTAACTAAAAGAAATAAGAATGAACAAGCAATAAAACTATTTTGACAAGTCACATACCTAAACATATATGTCCATTGCTATAGATGTGAGGATGAAGAGGAGCTGGTGGAATAAAAATCACCTATTACACAAAAAAAACACAATCTTAATTCTTATCCCAATCAAAGGCAAACCAAAATAAATTAGCAAATAAGTATATACAAATTCCTAATGGCTTACTTGAGGTGCTTCCATGGGGTAATGTTCAGGAAAATCAACTTGAAGCTGAAAAGTTTCATTGGCGTATAGAGTTCCCGGAGCTCCGTGTACTTCAATCACCCAACTGCAGCCATACGAAAATGATCACAATCCAAAATCAACACTTCAAAGTAATAATTAATAAAATATCTTTAAGAAAACGATAATAGCAGTACCGTTGAAGATTATCGGTGACTTTGTGTTTGAAACCTGCAGGAGGATTCAGCTGCCACTCCGCGAGCTCTTTCTGCAATCTATTACACGCGATCTTGCTCAAAGCCTACAAAAAATCCAAAAATTAAACCAAATTGAAAAAGATGAAATATCTTGAACAAGGTATACAGAAACGAACAAATACCTTGCGTGATTGGGCGGAGGAGCTAGTCATGGTGTTGTAGCAGTAATTGATGAAATTGAGAGGATTAGGGGAAAATGGGGAAATGTGAAAATTAATGCGATCGGATTGGCGAAAGATAAGAAGGAATAGAATAGAGTGGGTGGATTCTGGAAGGATCAAATTGCACGTTCGCACTGGATTCTTCTAAATGACGGCGTCCTTCACTCACCATTTCCATCCAAGGGAATTGATTCTGTTTTAGATTTGACCATTTTCAGTTTAGTCATAAACACAGGATTACGGGGGTTATTTCTGATCTTTAATTGTTTTGAAAAGCGCTAGACATTACTCGAGCGATAGAAGGGGAACCAGGGTCTAGGCGGGGATTAATCGGAATCTAGGCGAATTTAAAATCAGTAGGGTTTAGGTGGTAGGCGTAGCCAGGCGGTAACCCTCAAAATAGCGCCTAGACAGGGTACAGGCAAAACTAGACCGGGATTTTTCAAAACCTTAATTAGTTCTGGGTACAAAATAATTTTATAAACATTTTTGGTTCCGTTTTTCTACCAAAAAAAAATCATTTTTTTAATGGAACCCAAACATTTGTATAAAAATACTAAAAACAACTTAGGCATGGGTTTTTTTATGAACACATTTTTCAAGTTGATAACATTAAGGAAAACTAAATGATACAAATTGAAGAGGTGATGATGCGTTAGCCTATTTGTGTATAATGAGCTAAACTTATTGAAGCAAATTCAGTTAAACAATACTGGATATATTTGCATTTCCAAGTCATTAACTATAAATTAAATTAAATATACACCATTGGATATAGGAAGTGGTTTATAAAGTTGTCATTGAAATGGCTGACTAGTGCAACTAACCTAATTTCCGATGCTCATGTTTCTGCAGTCATCTGTTCATAGCCCGACCATTTATGTTACTTACTGCTGATATTACACGAATAAAATTTAAGACACCATTTGGGAATATATTTGTATTCCAACTCATCAACTATAAAGTTATTTATATTAAAACTTAGTGATATTTATGTATTCATAGTATTTAAATCATGATTGTTATTGTAATAAACAAAAGCCACCGATAATTTGAAATATGCCTGATGTTCGAACAAAAAATCAATTTAAATGTCCCAGGATTTCGTAATGAAAAAAACTTTAGTTGTTATGTTTTAAACTGTGTTGCATCAAGGAAATTATTATAAAGGAATTTTGATATTCCTGTTTGAAACAAGAAACAAGAAGCTATGAGCAAAGGAAAATTTAAGCATGGTAAGTAAAAAAAAATCAATTACATTATTCTAAATCCTCAATCATGAGAATGATCAGCGGCAACATCTTCCTTAGTCATGGAATTGCAGCTCAAAGATGGAGTTGAATCTTCAGACGATTCTGCGAATTCCTCTTTGTATATTTCTTCTATCATCGGCTTCCACAGCCTAACGCGAGCATTTATGAACCAATTCGAAACCTGCAGCATCATTCACCACAAACAAACAAACAAACAGGATAAATCAAAACAAACCAGTTTAACATAAATCATGCAACAACCAACACTTACTTGATTCTTAGTCAATCCCGTCTGTGATGCCAGCATTAGTTTCTCCGAATCATTCGGATACCTGTTTCAAAAATGCATCAAAATGACTCCGTTTCAAGCTTAAATATTAGGTCGACAGAGTAAGTTATATGTCTTACGGGTGCAAAAAATGCTCGAAAAGCCAAGATCGAAGAATTGTGACAGAAGTCTCAGGCAAGCCTCGGATGGGTCTCCAAGCTTGTTGCCTTTGGTTGCTAATCATTCCAAGCTGATGAAGGGAAATCCTGCTATTTCCACTCTCCTTATCAATCAGGCTAAGACTAGCCATTCGTGTACTAATTTTGGGCATAAATTTCCGTCTCACTGCATTAATCTGAGCCAAAATCGCATCCCTTAGACTACAAAAATGCCTAGACATTGCTTGCAGTGCTAGAGCAGTATAAGCCGTGGCCGCACCCGATCCTACCACTTCTTCAAAGCCCAAAACCACCTCTTCCATTTGATGGTAATATTTCTCGTATCTTCCCTCTAACTGAAAATCACAAAATCGTATGAAACAGAGACAAACAATTTTTGAATGTAGGGTTCAAATTTAGCATACCTCGTGGAGCAATGCTATAAGCTTTGCGAGTTTAAGCTGGAGATGAAGTGAATCAGCTGATGAAAGTCCGCCATTAGAGCATAATTCTGCTTTTAATTCAGAATGAAGCCCTAAAGCTCCTTTTCTGTTGCAAGGGAACAGCTTCTCTAGGTATTTTTCGTTGCTAATTTCAACCGCCTTGTCGCTAACTCTAACGATTTCTTCTAATAGAATCTGCAAGGGTTTCAGATACCTCGAATCTTTTAAAGCAAAGCTGAATGATTCTGTTCCATAACAAGTGGGAGATGTTCTGATCAGCGAGTTGGACGGTGAAGCGAATGGATTATCAGTGAATGAGTAATCGACAAGCATTTGAGAGCCGAGAGACAGAGATAAACCGCCGTTAGCTCCGAGAAGATCCATTAAATTTGTGGTGTGGCTAGATTCTGAATCTTGTGTTGCGGAAGGAGAGATTCTTTGTTCAAGAGTGTGCAATACGCCTAGGGACTGAGGGAATGTTTGACTTGAACCATAGCCGTAGGCACTGAAATTCTGGTTTTGGAATTGGTTTTGATTAGAGATGCAATCAGGAAAAATGAATTGTTGGTTTGTTGATGATGAATCTTGTGAAACCATTGTAATCAAAGAGGAGTTGAGAATTCTAGGATTTGAAATTCATTGAGCAAATTTTTAAATTTCGGTTTTTTGAAAAGCATAAAAATGGAGAAGAAAGTACAAAACCAGGAGAACAGAAAACAGGACAAACCAGTTACTTAATTTAGTCTCTTTTTGCCTCCACCCCTTTTTTCAAACCCATTACTGAAAGTGTTATTTTTTTGGGATTAAATGCAGATAAATTAACTAAAACGAACTGAATTGGATTACCGTTTGAAATAACATAGCTAAAGCATATCGACCACCAAAAATTCTACAATATTAATCCATCAACTTTTCTTCGGGCAATTCATAGATTTTGCAATTGGTCATCACAAATTTGTTTAATTTCTTTTAATAATGTTAGCCATGATTTGTCTAGAGTTGAATGTATACATTAAATGGACTATGAAACATTTTTTTCTTATACATGATACCGATGTTCGGATTCTTACATAAAAAACTAATAAGATAAGTAAATAGTATAAAAATTAAAATGACACATACTTCACATCTTAAGGTTTTAGGTAAATAGAGTGTCAAGTCCAAGAATATATCATCTCACTTGGATCTCATAATGTAGTACTCAATGGGAGCAAAATTTTGGAATCTCACATGGAAATTTAAATGTTGAATGTAGTGTCAAGTCCATTAATATATCTTTTACTTGGATTCTCACGTCTCTAACCTGTTATGTTCACTTTTATCATCAACACATAAAGATTGTAAACACTGAATGTGTTGAAAAACTGATCAAATCACAAGATCTTCAAAAATCCAAGAGGGGTATGTGGGTTTTGCCTTTAGTATATGCATAAAAAATGAATGGGAAATTTAAAGTACCAACCAATTGAGGACAACTCTGTTAACAATAGATGATAAGAAAGCACAGATCTTTCTTCTCTTCGATCTTTAAAATTTAAAAACATCACAGGCCTACTGAACCTATAATGCCTAAAAAACATAGCTCTTAAAAAAACAAAGCTAATTGGCTACAGAAAAAGCAGGTCCCCCCTCTAAACTAATAAAGCATCAATCCATATTTCTTTGGGAGTCTCAAAAGTGGTTTCTTTCTTTTTAATATGTTAAAACTGTTGGTGTTGTGTTCATTGGTTAGTGTAATCTATTAAATGATACAAAGTGGGCTAACTTTTGCACACTCGCAGTTTTTGAGGTTGTCTGTTTATGATACTGTAAAAAAAAACTGTATCGGAATATGCAAAATAAAACTTCTCTGTTAGGTGTTGTAATCATAGGTGTTGATGATGTTGATAGGTCACTGAATTTGAACTTTTTTTCAAGAATTTAGAGGAAATTAAAAATTGGGGTTTGGTTTGGTGTGCTGATTAGACTGATTTGTAGATGTGAATTTTTTGGGATAGGTTTAAAGTAATGATTGTCATCTTTGTTCCCCTTTGGCTTCATCAGTTGTCCTTCTCTCTTTCTGTAATGTTGTTGCATTATTGAAACTCAATGCCCTACTTCTCACAACATTGATTATAGAGTTATGATTCTTGCATTGTTTGCAAATTGTAACATTCCAGTAACTAAATTTCGACTAAACGTGATTACATGGGAGTAGACCTGTTCGTCGGACGGGTTGAGCCGGGTTTGATGAGTTTTTTATAAACAACATTAACCCAAATTTGTACTTTAGAACTTCAGGCTCGGGCCGGGCTTGGGTCGGGCTAATAAAGTCATTCATAAACCCAGCCTAAGCCATGAATATTTTTTTGTTATAATATTTTTTATTAAATTAATAGAAAAAATATAAAAAAAGTTAAAATATGTTTAAATTTTTAATATAATTTCATTGTTTACTTACAATCTTTAATATTTAGTAAAATTTATTGTAATCAAGTACAAAAATTTAATAGGATAGAATATAAATATTAAAATAATTATAATAAATAAATAAAAATAATTCGTCGAGCCGAGTTTGGATATTTATATAAAAATCAAGCTCGACCCATAAATCTTCGAACTTTGACGGGCTTGGGCCAGACTTTTTAAAAAAATGAATGTACAAACCCGGTCTATTAAAGCGGGCCCGTCCGGCCGCGAACAGGTCCATGTGAGAGTACATTTTTGGAAAGCATGTGAAAATCAGTTTTGGTGGTTATAAGAAGCAACGTCAAACTTATACTAAATGAGTTTTATTTGGGAATTTGAGAAAGTAATAATTCAATAGCTCGTCTCGTGTAGGAATTCGTTGTAGCTCTACTTGTACCACCATTTTAAGTAAATACCAACAACAATTATAAGTCAGTCATTTTTTTATTAGTTCGGTTCTCACGAGAACACGCGATCCGTATTACAAATTACAGTAGAATTTTATTTGTCAATGGAGGGACATCTTTATGTATTATTAATAAAGTCATCTATGATTAGGATGATATCAAATCTTGGAAAGTCACACATGATTAGTATTTAAAGCTATAAAGACAAATAATTATGAATGCATGATGTAAGCATGAGGCAAAACATGGATAATAAAGAAGGAAGCAGAATGGTAAGAATAATACCAGGAAATGTGGTTCATGAAAAGGACAAACTTCTTTCAAAGATCAGAAAATAGGATCCAATAAACTAGATGGCAGCAACTACATAATATTGGACCACAACTTAGTCTGACTGTACGTAACATCACAAAAATCCTTCAATTTGTTCTTCAAAAGATTTTCCATCCTTCAGATTCAAAACAGAAACACAAAATGTAGAAGCTGAATGCACAACCATATGACCCATCTCTCCACAAGTAGGAAGCCTTTGTACAAATTCTTATTCAACAAATATAAAAAAGACCATATAATATGTCTTGTTGTTTCTTTACAAAATGTATGTCTACAGTTTCACAAATCTATTTGTACATTACACGTCGGACACGTGGCGATATATGTACATCTATGTATATGTAGCACCATTAGTTGTTTTTCGGGCGCCAAAGAGAACATAGGAAACCACGCTATTTCTAGCTTGGTTACTCAAAACTTATTGGCAAAGACTAAATTGGGTACCGTAGGCAAGATTCTCTCAAACTACAAAATCATGTAACAGATGGGAATTGCCAAAGCTGTCCTGTTGCTTTCCTGGATCCATACAATGAAAATCCACCGAGTCAGGCCCCAAAGAAGAAGCAATGCTATTATTACCTCTAATATGGTTTCCATTGGACAAGTCGAAAGCATCACTGTCGTGATGTTGCAATCCCAGTTCAAGGGTTACTTGATTACCAATTCCAAATCCACTCAAGCCTGATATGTCATATTGAAGGGAACTGGGCAAAAGACCATCCTCTCCTTGTTGGTGTTGCGAGATGTTTTTGTCTGAACAATAGCTATAGTTTTCATGCTGGAAGTTTATAAACCCGGAATCTGCAGTGACTTTAGCTCCATCATAGCTACTGTGAAGTGGTGTTTTTGCTGTGGGTTTGCTCATTTTGGATTTGGGAATGATATTATCAGCATCTGATGACGTCACACTGTCTTGCAACTTATCTAGCGCCCTCTCGAGTTTGCTCACATCATCTTGACAAGATTTAGAGTTTCCTTCTAAATCACCAAATTCTTCTTTGTATATGTCCTCCACCATAGGCTTCCAAAGACGCACCCTTGCATTTATAAACCAGTTTGCAACCTGCTCAAAAAAATGTATACATATATATTATTAATAATAGCACTAGAATTGAAAGCAGTGAGCTTGCCAAATGAATGATCTTTGCATAATTGATTCGTAAAAATACGAGCAATGAAAATGTTAGCTTAATTTAGAAAAAAACATAATTCGAGAATTTGAGGAATGCATACTGCAAATTGCAGTATTTTTGGCACCTCTTGCCACACTTCATTAAATAAAATGGCCCATCATAACTAAAAAAGATAATGTTTCAAATTCAAATAAACTGAATCTAATCCTAATTAATTTAAATAATATTTAATATAATTTCTTACTGATTTTAATCAGTTTTTGACATTGTCAAACTATAACCTCCTTGTATCTTAAATTATGTGTTTTTGTACAAAAATTGTTAACATAATAAGTATTTGTTGGTAATTTTACTTTTATTTTGTTATTATTACGAGATTTATAATCATCAAAAGTATTTTTTTTTAATTTATTAGACAATTCTATGACTTTCAGTGTATGATCTCACGGGATAATATAACATTAAAAACTTTTTTCGAGTTATTTTAATCCCTAACATTCTAAGATATGATATATAAGACTAATTTTTGTACATGAACATATATTATGTTAAGAAATTAAATACAAAAAGAGATAATATAAAATACAAGGAGGTTATAGTATGACAATGACAAAACACGATGAGGTAGAAGTAATTTTTATCAACACAGGGAACTACTAGTGTATTGAGTCAAAAATACAGGGAGATTATAATTATCTAACCTAGAAAAGTTGATGGAGCCAATGTCAGAGAAGGATAAAATCGGAGATTCATAAAATCAATAGCAAGCAGAAAATAGTGATCTCATGAGCATTGTAAAATAAAATCTCTACCTGGTTTCTTGTCAATCCCGTCTGCTTTGCTAGCGTGATTTTTTCTGAATCATTAGGGTAGCTGGCCAAATGTGAAGAAACCATGGACAATTAGTTTAACAACTTTCACAGTTAAAGGTTAAAAGAAAGAACAAGAATCGAATCCAAGAAACATACGGATGAAGGAAATGCTCAAAAAGCCAGGCTCGAAGAAGAGAGACAGAGTTCTCAGGAAGGCCCCTTTGAGGCCTCCAAGCATGCTGCATAAGCGCCCTCTGTTGTCTGAGTTGCTGATCCACAAGGCGCAGCCTTGGCAACGGTCCTTGACCATTGTCTTCCTCCCCAAGCCTCTTCCTTATCACTTCTATCTGGCCGCTTATTGCATCGTGCAAACACCGGAAGTGACGAGAAATCGTTTGGAGAGCAAGCGCAGTGTATGATTTTGCTGCCCCTTGTCCCACCACCATGTCAAACGACGTCTCCACTACTTGCATTTGATGGTAGTACTGCTTGTATCTTCTGTTCACCTGTACAAGATCCGTATTTGGAATAAAACAAAAATTTTCAACCTTTAAAATCAAGAGATAGTTTGGATTTACCTCGTCAAACATGGACATAAGCTTTGTTTTCTTGTTCTGCAACTCTTGTCGTTCTGCAGGAGACACCTCAGACAAGTTGATCGACTCTCGAGGGCTTGATGACTGTCCACTTGCTGTGGGAGGGGCAGATTGGTCAGAACATTTGCCGGACTGAGGCTGCTTAAGGGCCTTCCTGATGCTAACCAGTTCATTAAGCAGTTCCTGAGCTGCTTTAAGGTATTTAGCATTTAACGTATTGCTGTAATCAGAAGATTCATACACGAACATATCGGTATGAAAATCTTTGAGTCCATCAAAGCATTGAGAACTATTGACCGCCTCTGCTTTTACTGAGTTATGGTTGTATCCAGAAGAGACAGATAAGCCATCAGGATTTTTTAACCCCTTACTTTGATTTGGACTCAATAAAGAAGGCAAAATTAAGTTTGAATTCTGGTATTGAAAAGAAGGCAGAGAAACAGCAGATTGGATATCTGTGCCAAGGCTTAGAGATAGCCCTTGATACTGAAAATTCTGGTCGCTGTCGAGAATGTTAAGCTGGTTCCCTGAAACCAGAAGGGAATCCCCGTTAACAGAGTTGCCTACTGGATTGGTTTGAAACTGCTCATCAATTGGTTGCAAATTCATTGTGTCACTTGTAGGTGGAATGAACATCATTTCATTTCTATCTCCAACAGACAGAAATTCAGAGAATGATCCAGAGGCCGACGCTTGGTCTATATAAATTGCCATGTTATTTTGTTGAGAAGCAAATTTCTGGGCTTGTGGATACGAACTTCGGTCATCATTGCTTTCGATTACTAAATTGGGGTGAAAATCAGCCATCATAACCTTTCCTTTGCCGTATAACTTCACATCAATTGCTTCCAAAAGAATGAGAAAATACTCCTAGTGCTGCTTCTCATCTGCGATTAACACAAAATGGAAATCTTTTATAGATTATTGAAATTGTTTATCAATGAAGTCCATAGCTAAATTCTTTTATGGGGTTCAAAACAATGCCAAAACTACAGTGACAGTCCAAAAAAGTTATGTACCCGACCCCATCTAGTCTGAGACTGTGGCTTGGTTGATTGATTGTTGTTATGATGACACATCAAACCGGTATAATTTTGCATCCATGTGCACAAACCGAGAAAATTTATGAAAAGAATCTAAGAAAAACCTAACAAAATCAAGGTAAACGCCAGAAAGCAAGGAAAGACGAACCAAGTAACCTAGTTAACACCAATCCTTGTTATTATCCAAAAGAAACTGAACAAAACACCATAAGAATCATAAAAAGACCAAGTCAAAAGCTCAAAAACGAAAGCAACTTAAAGGAAAACACCTAATTTTTAAAAAACCTAAGCTTAAATCCCAAAATCAAGCTAGGGAAACATTCATGAAAGAGTCGATTCTTGGCTGTGGTAGTTGATAATGAAGTAAATATTCAAAATTCTGATAAAAGGAAACACAGTAAGAGCAATCATTATCAATAATTGAAAGAGGGAAACAAAAAAAAAAGTAGTTACTTAAAAGTATTGATTACCTGAAGAAGCCGAGAAATGATGCGCCAAAGATGGGGAACAGAAAGAAAAAGCAATCCCGAGAGATACAGATACTAGAAGAGAAACAAAACCAACGAACCAACCAGCTTATGATTGGAAAAATTGACGCTAATTAACTAATACAAAACTTGAAATGTGGACCAACAAGAAGAATATAATATAAATGGGGAAGAGAGGAGAGCAATGATTTAAAAGAAGAATATTTGTCAGGTAATGATTCAAGGTGTGAGAAAACAAACAAAAGAGAACAAAGGTGCATTAATGGTGGTTAAATGTATAAAATTGATTGCTTAAGTGAGCTCAAAACCTAACAACCAGTAGGTAGAGCTGTAACGAGAGATGGGTTCTTTTGCTTAATTATGCCAACCCTGCTGGTGATTCAGAAGAATAATCCGAAACGTTTTTTGAGTATCAAAGAAACGGGTGGCTTGCAAACGGCGGGGGGTGGTTGCGAGTAAGTAATTGACGCGCTAACAAGTGTCGGTTTGTGCACGTTAACTACCTAGC
The DNA here is from genome assembly GCA_949673415.1 of Euphorbia schlechtendalii. Lineage (NCBI taxonomy): Eukaryota > Viridiplantae > Streptophyta > Magnoliopsida > Malpighiales > Euphorbiaceae > Euphorbia > Euphorbia schlechtendalii. Next base: position 2,513 of record CATIWQ010221770.1, on the reverse strand, counting down.
TGCTGACGGTTGATATACTAGTTTTCTTCTTCCTGCTTTCTTGTTGTTGGTGTTTTTATTTTCTATTATTATTTGTCCCCGTTAGGTGAGTTTAGAGATTTTAAATTGAAAATCAAATAAATGTTTTTTTAATAATTTTATTTAAATATATAAACGTTTGAACGCTAACAAATAAGTTGAATGACGTAATTAAAATAAGTTAGTAATTTTTTTGTTCAAATGATGTATATTGTACAAACAACTGTTACACAAATTTAAAATCAATTGAATGAATCAAATTTATAATAACGTTAGTATATGGTAAAATAAGGATTATTTACTAAATGGATTCTGGTTTATTACTTAATTTTACTTCAATTTTATATTAGTTGAAAGTGTTTAATCACGGTTAACTTCTTAATTTTTCCAGACAAAACAAATTATAAAAATAATAAATAACTAGGACAAGCAATAATTAACAACAATTACCAAATACATAATAGTAATTTAATCCTAGTTAAAAATGAAGTTTTTGATGAATGAAGATGGTAGTTTCCCTTTCATTTGGTTGGAATAGGAAATGAGGATTGGTAGAAATGTTGAAATTTAATGGCTTTGAAAATTTTAAAAAAAATGCTAATAATATTGTAATATAACGACAACAATATATTTAGAAAATGAATGATAAATACATATCTTTCATACGAAGATCATACACCACTTCACAACTTTAAGTTAATCAATAAACTTAGATTGTAAACCAATTACATGGAGCTGATACCTTTAAAATTTGTGGATGTTCATAAAGTTAGCCTAATCTTTATATTTAATTAAATTAAATGATTGGAAAATTGTTGTGAACTCAAAACAACACAACTTCAAATTTCAATTTTTAATCACAATTTTAACTAGTAACTAAACCTAAGAGATGAATGAGAATGAGATTAAATGAAACCATCTCCAACAGACGTTCTATCTTACTAATTACTATGCTGATGCTCCATAGCTTGGCTACAGACCAGAAAGCATGGATTATTGATTTCTCCCTGTTTGTTATGCTACTGGTAGAGGTTTGAATTGAGTTTCCATTTTCATATATTGTCATATAGCTGATTAATTTTAGTGTTAATTCTGATAAAGCGGTTTTTTTCATTCTAGCAAAAAAAGGAATCCATATTCATTTGACAAACTTAAAATTAAATGTTGTCATTCTAATTCATTATCATAGATAGAAGATAATTTGAAGCGCGCAAGCTTTCTAGCAATTGACTTTGTACAATCTATGATTAATTATATGAAAAACTTTTTGTGCTTAGCTCCTTGTGATGCCCCAAATACTTATTTGTAATTTACACATTAGTATTTTTCAGCAACATTAAGAAAAATTGCTTCCTTGTAAATGAAATTTATCTCTGTATTTGTGTAATTTGCTATCTTGGTCGTTATATTTCTGTTGCCACACATTTGATCTGTATATTTTTTGTGATTGTCATCGGTCAACTTAATTCTTGAACTTAGTCTAATGAATTTTGTTATAACTCAAATTTTGAGAACAATCATAAGACTTGGGCTATTTGTAACCGCATATATGGATTTGAATACCTCTCTTTTCATGATTTATCATCTCAGAAGGTAACTAAACTATATTTGGAATCTGTCAAAAGAAGGATTGGAAGCTTTGAAAATGGTGGTGGATGTTTTGTTTTTTCTTTTAAATGTTCTTATCACGTGTTTTCTAATAAAATAGCTAGAGAATTGATAAAGAGCTGAAATGATTTGTAATTGTTGTTGTTTTTATTTTTGAGGAATACTGCTTTATATAGAGCAATTTTGTACATCAATGTTTTACAGCAAAATAAAGAGAATCTTTTAGTGGAATGGTGAGTGGCTTGAAAAATGGGATAATAATTCTAATCCCATATTTTCTGCCTTTTGTAACAGATCCTTTTTTAGTGGAATGATAGTTGGCAGATAACATGGGAAGAATAATAATTCTAATCCCATGTTCCCTGCCTTTTCTAACACTCCCCCTCAAACTGAGCAGTGGGATTTCCAATGCCCAGTTTGTCGAGTATTTCTTTAAAGTTTTTCCCGTTTACTACTTTTGTCAGAATGTCCGCCAGCTGATCTTCGGATCGTACAAAGGGTAGTTTTATGATGCCACTTTCGATTTTTTCTTTGATGAAATGCCTATCAACTTCCACATGTTTGGTCCGATCATGCTGTACTGGATTTTGAGAGATTTGAATGGTTGCTTGATTGTCACACTTTAGATCACAAAATTTGGTTGGTGGAAACCCAATTTCTGTTAATAATTTCTGAAGCCATAGTATCTCAGTTAGACCTCGACCTATTCCTCGAAATTCAACTTCTGCACTTGATAGTGTTACCACCTTCTGCTTCTTGCTTCTCCATGTGACTAGGTTACCTCCAACAAGTGTAAAGTAGCCAGAGGTTGACCTTCGGTCCACTGGATTTCCTACCCAGTTAGCATCAGTGTATCCTTAAATATGTAGATGACCATGTTTCCTAAA
>CATIWQ010221758.1:0-25560 GCA_949673415.1 Euphorbia schlechtendalii | reverse complement strand
TCAGGCATAGGAATCTTGTTAAGTTATTATCCTTCTACTTTAGCATGGACTACAACCGAAACGAATTCAAAGCTCTAATTTTCGAGTTCATGGAGAATGGAAATCTCGATGAGTGGTTGCACCCTGAGAACGAGAATAACTATCAACCTAGAAACTTGAGCTTTATTCAGAGGCTGAATATGGCGATTGACGAGGCATCTGCGTTGCATTACCTTCACGGCTTGTACGAAACACCAATCGTTCACTGTGACCTGAAGCCAAGCAACGTTCTCATCAATGAGGACATGGTTGCTCATGTAAGTGATTTCGGTTTGTCTAAGTACTTGTCAATCACTGATGATGTATCTCGTATCCGAAGCAGCACAATTGGAATCAAAGGGACTGTCGGATATGCTCCCCTAGGTATATTTTTTAATGAATTTAACTCGGTAAATAGTAGAAAAAATAGAATTTTATGACATGTATCATTGTTTTTAGAATTCCCGCCTATGTCCTATTTTCAGGGTTGCCCCCCTACTTTATTTTTGTAGGGCGCTGAATGATTTTTCCACCTAGGTGTTGCCAAGACGTATTTTTCAAGTTACCGATATTTTGAATAATGATAATTGAACTTTTTTATGTGACAAAAGTTAATTCACTTTATAAAAGTACTATACATTTTAGTGTCATCATTATAAAAGTCACGTTTCGATTCCCAATCTAGAAATAATATGCTTCAATTCACAAAAAAATAAGGGACTAGTGATAATTTAGATTAAGATAAAACACTTAAAAAATTATATTTTGATTAAATTTTCTTATTATGTAAGAATTAACTAAAATATTATGTTTTATTAGTTTCTTTTATAGCTATTTTAATATATTTTCATACTATAATTCATATTTAGTTGAATTTATAATTTTAATATATCTTAAAAATGAAAAAAATATATCAATCCGCCCGACCCTCCTAGCGATTTTCAAAACATTGAATTAAACTAATTGGATAGTGTGAAAATGCAGAGTATGCAATGGGTAGTCAAGTGTCGAAGGAAGGGGATGTGTACAGCTATGGAATTCTTGTGTTAGAGATGTTCACTGGTAAACGCCCAATAGATGCAATGTTCAAAGACGGTATGAATCTTCACAAATTTGTCAAGGATGCAATACCAAACTGAGCAAGGCTCATTGTTGATGAAACTCTTGTGACCGAAGAAATGGAAGAAGAAAGGAAAGGCTCGTTGTTAGTGTTTTTGTTGTACCTTTATTTTTATAATTATGTTTTAGTTTGAAATTGTTGTATTTTTCAATGATATATGTTTATGTTAGTTTGTTGCGTTGTTTAATATCTATTATTTATAATATTAATTTTTATTTTTATTAAATTAATTATTTTTTTAATTTTATAATATTATAAAATGGTTTATAGAAATAAATATGTAAATATTTATATTTTAATTTGTAAGTGGTATGTTAATTTATATATATGCATGTAGGTATAATGGAATTTAATAATAATAATAAAAGTTTGGTAGAAGGTAATAAAATAATAATATTTTAGTTTGGTGTAAAAATTTGAAGTGAATGGTTGAAGATGTGAACACTGTAGTAGCGCCAAATTACGAAGGAAAATAGGATTTGGTGTAAAAAAATAGAATAAGGGTTGGAGATGGCCTAAACAACTTTGGAGAACCAATTCCAACATCCCTTGCAAACATTTCCTCGTTGACTAGTTTCACTTTAGCTAGATATAATTCGGTCGGAAGGGTTCCAGCAAAATTGGCAAGCTTGAGAAGATTAACATTCTTTATGGTTTCGTCAAATCGTTTGTCCGGCCAGCCCACCTTTTAATATCTCTTCTATTGTCTTCTATTAAATTGATAGAAATTACCAACTCAATGGATCTATACCTGATACTACTGGCCTCACTTTACCGAATATTCGAGAATTATACATGGGTGCGAATAAATTTTCCGGGCCTATCCCGAGTTCCATATCCAATGCTTCTAATTTGCAGAAGTTTGATATTCCTGAAAATATTTTCTAGGGAATATTGCCGAACTTCGGAATTCATTCTAACCTCTCATGGCTCGATGTTGGGGGGGATTTTCTTGGATCAAATTCTTCAGAGGACTTGATCTCTTTAGCGTCTTTGATGAACTCTACCAAGTTGGAATTTCTGAATTTGGCTAATAACAATTTTGGAGGAGTTTTACCGAAATTTATAGCCAATTTGTCTACTAATCTAGATACGCTTAATTTTGGCCGTAACAAATTCACAAGAAATATTCCCAAAGCCTTGGAAAATTTCATTAACTTGACTTTTCTAAATATGAAATGACTTTTCTAAATATAGTGCAAACGAATTAAGACGATTATATAAACCTAGATAACAATATTACTATGCTTAGTACGGGTCCCTCTCACATAGCCACATTTAGCAAGTTACCATTCCAAAAATGTTGGCTCACTAAACAACGTTATACTCACAGATCCAGTGATTATACACCCGAAACTACTCTAAAAGTTAACTCAAAAGCATATAACTTGATTAATATAAAAGACTCAACACGAAATACACATTATGACACATAAACATATCATAAAGTTCGAAATAGAAATTATAAGTAAAATGCAAAGCAAAGTTGTAAGGTATGCAAGTGAAAGCTAAAGTTGATCAAACTGTATCCACTCTTTAATGGGAGTCTTCTATTCCCGCAATTTCTACGTCTACTTTGAATTCGGTCTCGTCTCGTACAGAACCTTCGCTAGGTTGCTATTCTTTGTGAATATCGAAAAAACAAATATTGAAGAATGAAAACTTTTATTGATAAATGATTTGCAATTACACTTATACAACAATCGCTCGAATATGTAGAGAAATCTGTGATCGAAATAGGGTTCGAATCACTAATACATTTTCTCTCTAACACTTACGTAATCTCGATATTTTTTTCTCTATCTATGCAAACATGTCTACAATGCCATGCACCACTTTATCCACCACTAGTTCCCACGAAATTGGTGAGTTTGGAGCCCTATTTATAGAGTATGAAGGGTTACGTCTATCCAAACAAAGAGTCGCATCCATTTGCGAAAAATTGCATCACTTCATTATGATTGGATGGGAAGTTTTATCCTTATCCACAATGGAAAGGCACCTTTTAATGATTGGTTGACTTCCAAAAGGTGCCTTTTCATTTGGTAGTTGATGGCGGTTGATCCTTCTTATCTAGCGGTTGATAGTTGAGAAGAGTTTACCAAAAAACCATCAATGTCGCTATTGCGAAGTACAAGTCACGACCATGAATACATGGTTGGCAACTTTCTATTCTGAAAAATACTAAGTCACGATCGGGAATGTTGTCGTCATCGTGAATTGTGTTTTTCTTCAGAATCCTTTTGTAACTTTACTAATATTTGACAGCTTCAATCCTAAGCCAAATCCTTAAGTTCCACCCATCTTTTTGCACCTTTTTCACTCTTTTTTTCATAGATTTCCAACTTGAATCATTTTACTTCCAAGATTTACCTAGTACCTGCATTTGCATAAAAAACAACTACATACCACGTGAAATCTTTTATATGAAGTACAAAATGACTTAAACTATAGTGTTTAATGTGTAAAATTATTGTGATAATAAGTGTAATTATACACTTATCACACCCCCACACTTAACTTATGTCTTGTCCTAGAGGTAAATTCAATAGAAGTGTATAAAATAGTATTCAAGTTCGTACTTATATTGGCAAAAGACTATTGTAGTGAGTACCACATTCCCATGTTGCATAAGATTCAAGTAGAAGTCCAAAATTTCCTATAAATTAGTAATGTGAAATTTATATAGTCTAGTTGCATACCTTTGCTCTTAATGGAGGTTCAACCGAATCACATCTTCATATAAGCGTTATATGCATACTTGAATATTTCCTTCTCTTAAGTATAGTATAAAGTATAAAAGATATAAAAAGCACATTTTGAATAATTTTCTCTCAAGGCATTTTTAGGTAACCTAGGATGCTAAAAACACTCTTAGTGGTTGCATTTTATGCTCCATACCACTCTCCCCTTTTTTTAGTGGTTGCATTTTATGCTCCATACCAATCTCTCATTTTTTTCTTTTAAGCACATGTTTTTGAAGTACTTTGTACTTTGCACCCATTTTTCATGCTATGCTATTTTTCTTTTTTTTCACTCATTGAATGGTTGTAGTTTCTACTCCATACCATTCCTCACCTTTTGCATAACTCATTAGTTATCCTCTCTTTCTTTTGATTTTTCACTCTTAATACCCTCATCCTTTATTGATCAATTTCAAAGTATTTTGGCTATAGTTTCCCAACACTTTATACACACTCAATACTTATAGGACTTATTCGAGATTTGCATATAAAACTCATAGTAAGAATACCACTAGATATTGCTCCACTTAAACTTATCGGAAGCATTAAACTAAAACTATATAACTTATACTAATTCATGTTGCATTGAAATATATATCGAAACTTACTTGGAATTTTGCTTTTGAATGTTACTCACCACTCATCTGTGCCAAATGGATAAATGTTGTGCTAATAACGTTCAATTTCATCATGCGCTCAAATTTTGCACTAACATCAAACTTGTAATACCTAACACTCACAATAGCCTTGGACAAATATTAGTAAAGTATAAGAATGGATAATGTGTAAATAACAAAAATTTTCAAATTCTTCAATTTTTTCCATTTTATTTATTTTTTTGGATTTTTCGGGATTATTACAAATGCCCCCCCCCCCCCCCCACACAACACAACCTCCACACTGCGCAAGACTGTATTCAATTGAAAATCTAAAAACAAACAACTATTCTAAAAATATGAAAAAGAAATGTAAAGAGAAAACCCGTTCTATTGAGAAGGAGAATCCAAGGCCCATGTTGCTATCGTGAAGGCCTACCACGATAATGATTTCCTTCAAAACAAGAATAGTAGTTTTTGCTGTATAACTTCATGTGCGCGATCTATAGTCCCGATCGTGACCTTCTGTAATCCTTCTTATTTCATCAACATTTAGACTTAGTACCTAGAAAAACAGACGTATTAATTATAATTCCCCATTCTCCAGCAATTTGATCTCTAGAATGCACTAACTTGTTAGTAAAGCTTTTGGCTATACTTGTTCCGAAAGACTTATCCCCAGCAACGGCACCAAAAACTTGTTCGCCACTTTTCTACTGATAAGTTTAATAACTTGTTCGCAAGATTTTGGCTTTAAAGCATAGGTGTTGTCAATACCACTTATCAAATAGAAAAATGATGGTAACTGTAAGTATACAATTGCGATGTAGTTTTAAAAGACATAGATCCCACAGGGAAGGATCTAGCTCTAAAGATCAACAAGAGGAACAGAACAAAAGAAAATAATGTAATTTAGTTTGGAGGATTGGAATGATGGATAGATAGACAAATGTATGAAAGATACGAAAAGATAAAAAGTATATATATATTTATGAAAAAGTATAGCAAAGAAACATGCAAAATCATCAAAGATATTACGTACACCAGATTAATTTAACAAATTTGATTCTAAACACTCAGATATTCAATTATTCACCACAGAGCAACACATGAAATGACTTTTCTAAATCTAGTGCAAATGAATTAAGATGATTATATAAACCAAGATGACAATATTACTACGCTTAGTACAGGTCATTCTCACATAGCTATATTTAGCAAGTTACCATTCCAAAAATGTTAGCTCACTGAATAACGTTATAAACACAGACCCAGTGATCATACACAATCTCATTAACACCGAAACTGCTCGTAAAGTTAACTCAAAAGCATATAACTTGATTAATATAAAAGTCTCAACACGAAATACACATTATGACACATAGACATATCATAAACTTTGAAATAGAAAGTATAAGTTGAAAGAAAAGCAAAGCTGTAATGTATGCAAGTGAAAGCCAAAGTTGATTAAACCGTATCCACTCTTTAATGGGAGTCATCAATTCCCGCAATTCCTGCGTCTACTTTGAATTCGGTCTCATCTCTTACAGAACCTCCGCTAGGATGCTATTCTTTGCGAATATCAAACAAACGAATTTTGAAGAATGAAAACATTTATTGATAAGTGATTTGCAATTACACTTATACAACAATCGCTCGAAAATGTAGAGAAATATGTGATCGAAAGATGGTTCGAATCACTAATACATTTTCTCGCTAACACTTGCGAATGTAGCAAAATCTAGATATTTTTATTCTCTATCTATGGACACACGTCTACCATGCCTTGCACCACTTTATCCATCACTAGTTCCCACGAAATTGGTGAGTTTGGAGCCCTATTTATTAAGTATTAAGGGTTGTGTCTATCCAAACGAAGAGTCGTGTCCGTTGGTGAAAGATTGCATCACTTCATTGTGATTGGATGAGAAGCTTTATCCTTATACATAATGGAAAGGCACCTTTTCATGATTGGTTGACTTCTAAAAGGTGTCTTTTCTTTTGGTAGTTGATAGCGGTTGGTGGTGGTTGATCGTTCTTATTTGGCAGTTGATAATTGAGAAGAGTTGACCAAAAAACCATCAATGTCACGACCACAAAGTATATGTCGTAACCATGAATACTTGGTTGGCAACTTTCTATTCTGAAGAATACTAAGTCACAACCGCGAATGGTTATCATGATCATGAATTGTGTTTTTCTTCAGAATCCTTCTTGTAACTTTACCGATCTTCGACAACTTTGATCCTAAGCCAAATCCTTAAGTTCCACGCATCTTTTTGCACCTTTTTCACTCTTTTTTCATATATTTCCAACTTTAATCATTTTACTTCCAAGATTTACCTAGTACCTACATTTGCATAAAAAACAACTACATACCACGTTAAATCTTTTATATGAAGTTTAAAATGATTTAAACTATGGTGTTTAATGTGTAAAATTATTGTGATAATAAGTGTAATTATACACTTATCAAGTTTGTGATGGGAAAAGTGAGAAGAGAAAGGAAGGAGTATTTATAAGGAAAATGAGCGGGCCCCTCTTATTTAATTCTCTAATAAAAGCCTCCTAACACAACGGAGCAATGCATGGGATATCCCTGATTTTTTTTCTAACTCATTAAATTTATTTATTTCATAATATTTTAATTTTTAAATGAACGGGGTAAAAATTTTTGCTTTGCATAAATTCAATCAAATAATTAAAACAAAATGTATTTACCTTCTAATTTTTTTTCTAATTTACCGCAGGGAAACAAACTCTCAGTTTATCAAAATCAAAATTGGTAGCATTCGAAAAGGATTTAGGCATAATATCTTGGAAATTTCAACGGTAAACGAAACAACCGAATGTCAACCCTCAAGGGGCACATGATGACCACACCGGACCTGCCCGCAAGGGTATCGAACACCAAAGGACTCCAAAGAAAGAAACGAATGACCCCATTAGAACGCGAAATCCGAAAGGAAGGCCCATGTCATCAACAATCGAGGGTGAAGAAGTCACTAATTGCACCGGGTAGGTATTTTCTCGATCCCTTTGCTCTTTTTGTATGATCACACTAACTACTTAAACCAATAGCGATCACACGAGGGGAAGTTGTGACCATGGAATTTTGTACTAGCTCGTGCGTTTGATGATGTTGGCATTTAGGATTTTAATCCTAGAATTACACAATTTTCGATTATCCAGAGATCTTTCAAATCGAAGTGCTCCTCATCTCTAATTTCGTTTTTAAGGACTTAAATTGAAAAAATTAGAGTTTAATAAAATTAAAAAATATATTTTTTAAAAATTATTTAAAAATTCAAAAAATAGCAAAATACCGGAATCACGGATCGCCCTTGCCAAAAAAATCTGGCAAGGCTCGCCAAAATTTCTTTCCACTTTTGGATTTGAGGAATTTTTCCTATAAATATTCGGAAATTTTTTGTAATCGGGACCGAAAATATTCAGTTGAAAAAGACAACTTAAAAACACTATGATTTTCTACAATTTTTCAAATTAAAAACAATTTTTAATTTGACTATTTCTTCAAGCACTAAAAACTCAAAAGACGACGAGGATTACTCTTAAAGGTCAAGCGGGTATTTTGAAGTGGATTCGCTCTGTAAGGGTGAGCCTCTAAGTTCCTAGAGCTGCTATTTTGTGCTCATTGTATTTTTCTCTACTTTATTTTTCATGTGGACCTAGGGGTTATTTTACTTTATTTTTATTATGTCAATATTGTTGTAATAATTTATCTTCTTCATTTATTTCTTTGATTTATTGGAGATATCAATTAGAATTCCCCCACGAAGGGAATAAAAAATCTATTCCCCGATAATAGCCCTCACATCTTTGCCATGCAAGCATTTTCGCTAATTAACATGAGCAACCAACGTGTTAATAAAAATGAACTTTTAACCATCGTTTATTTTAATTAGGCCACAAGGGCCTCGCTAAAATTAAATCGATCATATGTGTAAATGTTGTGATATATCAAGTGCTAACCTTTGAGGATGTAGGTAGATTAGAATTGGATGTATGCCTAGGGTTTTATTTTCTTTAGGCTATCACATTTTAATTATTTTTGAGAAATGTAATTAATAGATTAGGCGTGCGGTTGCATCCCCCAAGGTTTTGTAATTTTAATCTTTACTTTTCTGCATTTATTTACCTCTTTATGTATGAATTTACCACTCTTTTAACATATATGAATCATGCATTATAACTCGAAAATGACATAAGTTTGAATATGTGCAATTGTGAAATATGGTTTTCTGTAGATGTAATATAATGAGATCTAATAAGAAATAAGCAACTTATCCCGAACCCGAATCTCTGTGTCTTAGTGGGCCGTCCCCCGAACGTTAAGAATCACAGGACTTTAATTCCTGGAAGAGCTTATCCAGGTGGTGACTCTACACTAAGAGATGACGGATTCGAGTTTGACCAATCTAAAAATGTTTCCCGCTTTCTCAATCAAACTTTCCAGGTCCTCGACCAGGTACTTTTTTATTTTCAACATAAACACCCTAGTGGACTTTGCCTCTCATTTCCCGCACCTCTCATTTCCCGTGCACTCTCAGCCCATCGCTCTGTATCATCTGCTCACACTAGGCTTGTTGCGCAAGGCTACAATTAGTAAGAAGGAATCTATTATGATGAGACTTATGCTCCTATAGCCCGATTAGAAGCAATTCAAATCTTGTATGCTTTGACATCTCATATGAACTTCAAATTGTTTCGAATGGATGTTAAGAGCACATTCCTGAATATATTCATTTAAGAAGAATTTTATGTTCACCAGCTTCTAGGATTTGAAGATCCGAAGAGTCCTGAGCATGTCTTTAAACTGAAGAAAGCTCTTTATGAATTGAAACAAGATCCTAGAGCTTGGTATGAGAGGCTGACCAATTTCTAAATCAGCAAAGGCTATGAAAGAGGCAAAGCAGATACAACTCTATTTATTAAGTGAAGAAAAGAAGATGTGTTGTTAGTCCAAATATATGTTGATGATATCATATTTGGAGCAACTGATGAGAAGCTTTGCAAGGAGTTCAGCAAGTAGATGAAGAGCGAGTTCAAAATGTCTATGATGGGAGAGCTCAATTTCTTTCTTGGTCTTCAAATAAAGAAGAATGAAGATGGAATTTTCATCAATCAAGCTAAGTATCCTAGAGAAGTCCTTAAGAAATTTGATATGGAGCATTCGAAGCTAATGTCCACTCCCATGGCCATTGATATTATCCTGAGTAAAGATGAAGCTAGAAAACTTGTGGATAACAAGTTCTATAGAGGGATCATTGGTTTTCTTCTTTATCTCACAATTAGTAGGCTAGATATACAGTATGTTGTGTGATACTATGCTCGTTATTAAGCTGATCCTAGAGAATCTCACTTAGCTACTGTTAAAAAAATTCCCAGGTACGTACAAGGCTCAATTGAAGCAGGTATGTGGTATCCTAGCAGTTCAGATTTCACTCCTAAGGGATTCACAGATGCTGATTATGGAAGAGACAAGATCGATATGAAAAGTACAATAGGAGGATGTCATTTCCTTGGAGAGTGCCTTATCTCATGGTACAGTAAGAAAACTTTTGTTGCGTTGAGTACAGAAGAAGCTAAGTACATGGTAGCAAGAAGTTGTGTAACAGAACTGCTATGGATTAAGCAGCAACTGGAAGATTATGGTATAAAGTCAAATTTTCTTGAAGTTATGTGTGATAATAAGAGTGCAATTGACCTATCCAAAAATCCAGTTCAGCATGGTAGGATGAAACATGTCAACATTAGACTTCACTTCATTAGGGATTATGTACTAGGAGGAGATGTCAAGCTGGAGTATATTCTTTCTAAGGAACAGCGCACTAATATCTTCACCAATCCATCAACAAAGGAATAATTTTCTGTATTGAGGCAGTTAGTTGGTATGGTTAATCCATGATGAAAAGAAGAAGGAAGACAAAATTCTCAGAATTTTGGCTAAGTGTTGGAGATCAAGCCTTGAGAAGACACGTGGATAACAATGTCAGTATTTTAATGTAATGACATGAGGAATATTTTTGTGATTAATTTCCAAATCCCTACATTTTCAAAAAGACATGCGTTTGAATAAGATTTTCTCCAAAACTCACCTTTATACTAAGTTAGTTGATATTATGAAAATCTCAGCATCCATTATCATCTTGAGCTGTGGTAGCGCCATGTGCCCCAGAGAGTTACCGAGGTCTGTAAAACATAAACAGTTGAAGAGAGAAAGATTACTTGCTTTTTGAAATTCAGAGCATTCGAACCCTAGAATCCCTAATTCATTTCTTCTTTCAAATCCTTTCCTTCAAACCTCTCAAATGGCGATTACCCACACAACCTTCAGACTCAAGAACACTACAACAATGAAAATCATAGTTAACACTGAGGGGAAGATTGAAAAGCTCACTTTATAAGAAGGAACCTACTTCACAAGAGTGGAATGGGCTGATAATATAGATTTCGGACCAGTGTATGAAGTGGACTATTAAGGATTGCTGTTGAACAAAACCATGCATAGGATCATCAAACAACAGCACCTGAGTTCTTTCCTAAAGATGGAGGGTCCTACTATCATAGGGCTCATTAGGGCATTTTATTCAAACCTCTACACCATTCATGGGTTTGATGAAGTTCCAATGATGGATTTTGGGGGAAAATTCTCCCTCATTTGAACGAGGCTGATTAGAAGTTTTCTCAACATGCCCAATAAGGGCACTCAGCTCAGAAGGATCGGTGATGAAGGCGCCGCTGTAATTCTTGATGATTGGGAGCTCCCGCTAACTATGTGTTAAAGGAGATAGCAACTAGGGGCATGAGTTGGACCACTAGGATGTGCCACTAACTTGTGGTGAAGCTACTATTACCGAAAAAGAGCTTAGTGACTAGCCACACCTATTTTGAGAGGTGTGTGGTCTACCATATGGTAGAGGGTAAAAAGCTAAACTGGCCAGTGATGATCCTTTATCATCTGACCAAGCTGACTTCTGTGTATCACTATGTTACCTCATCATTGAACTAATATGGGCAGTGAAAATGGACTTAGCTCAATTTTTGGGGGAGTTCAGTGAGACAGCTCTACTAGTAAAGAGGCGATTCGAGATGGCTCATTTCAGTAGACTGGTTCACAATTAGGTGCATGCTAGGTACAATAAAGCATAACAGAGGTGAAAGCTGAAGTGTGTACCGACAGTGGTACCTGTGGACTTCTTAAAGGAGGATGAAGATGGATTCATGGTGGACTACAATGACAGCAATGACTCGGATAAGGTTCCTATATCCAGCATCCTGGAGAAAGCTACCATCGCCTCCTCTCCTAAGCAGAAGGCTTCTTCCTCCAAGGCTAGGGGGAAAAGCCTTGCAAAATCCAAACCCGATGAAGCCTCTACTCATCCTTAATGATAAAGAAGGAAAATGCAGGCCAAAACCCAGACCCAAAGAGAAGCGGAGGCTAAGATCCAAGCTGAGCTATAAGTGAAGGAATCAAAAGCTGAGCCAACAAGTCCTTGTGCTAAAGAAAATGCAAAATGGTATTTTTTGAGAAATTAGAGGAGCAGGGCGAGGCCAAGAAGTCAAGAGAAGAGGACACTCTAAGTCCTAATGTTATAGCTGAGGTTCAGGAAGCATTTGTCAAAGTTAAGGGCTTCCAACGCAAGCTTTCTGCCACTAATAAGCCCCTGCAACACAATGTACAAGTGGTGATCAGTGAGGAGGATGTTGGAGACACCCTCTCCCTTATTCCTGAGGAGTCTGATCCCCAAGGGCCCAACATCCCCACACCCTCTTTCACTCATGTTGAGGAATCCTCAACTCAGCATGAGCAACCTCAAGCAGACCCATCCTTGGGTCAAACAGCTATCCTAGAGGTTCCTAAATTTCCTACTCCCTCTTCTCCTGTAAATCTTAAAATCCCACATTCTCTTGTAAATCATTCAAATCTCTCAATTTCTACTTCTATGGATTATGAAAAATAAACTGTAAATTCTCCTCCTCCTTCCAGTATTGTAAATTCTCATATCCAAATCCCTTCTTCACCTATTAATACCCAAAACTCACCTATCCACATTTCTTCACCCACAAAAAGCCATGACTCATTTTCTTCAAGTTATTCCCCAGTAAATAACCCTTCTACTCATTCTTCTCCTATACAATCTCAATCTTAAACCCTTCCTTGTACATCCATTATACCTTTATTCCTCTCAACCAAATCATCCCCCAAACTTCGTCAAATGTATAAACCTCTGAACCACCCTCTTCTTGAAACCCATCTTCTACCCACTTAACCTCTCTGATTAGGGAAGTTCACAATGCTAAGAACTACACTCAGTAGGGAAAAGCAAGTGGTCAGACTACTGAGGTAAATTTTACAGCTCATGAAGCAACTAAACCTAGCAGAGAGCCAAACCATGAGGATTTAGCTGATGCATCTTTCTTGGTAGAAATCAGAGAGTTAGCTAGGAAGAAATTCCCTGTGCTCAAGATGATGGCTGAGTTGGATGGAGCAGTAAGCCAAGTGTTACTAGCTCATGAATTGATAGACTTATCCTCCAGACCAAAGGCAAAATTACCTGAGCTCGAACCGCACACAAGTGTGCCTAGTGAATCTCTATACTTTGAAGAGTTTGAGAGGATCCAGGGTAGCTTGTTGGCTATTCAAAGTCATTTGGCAAAAGAGAGTGCAAAAAGTTTGGTGGATAAGATGGCCCTTATACTCACAGGGTTGACGAATTTTGCAGCTTAGCTTGGGGCAGCATTCACGTCTATCCCCACATCTACTACAATGGTTAATGCTGTTACAGGAAAGATAAAGGGTAATGTGGATGCTACTACTGACCAGCTAAGTCTCTTGGGTACCAAAATGTATACTCAAGTGACACAGATCCATAAACTAGGTGAGGAACATGCCAAAATAAAAGGAATGACTGATCACAAGATCGAGAATGTCTTCAAAGAGGTGGAAATAACCAAACATGTTTGCCATAGTATAGCAAAGCTATTGAAGCTCAGTCAACGTTCTTGCTTCTCCATGATAACAAGCACGATGAAATGGTGAAGTTGATGAAGAATATTTCTTCTAAAATGGATACGGCCCCTATCATCAACCTTGACTCTCTGTACACCAAAATGGACACCATCCAGCTTGAGGTCAATGAGCACATAACCAAGAAGGTCTCCTCTTTGCAGAAGTTTTTGGTTTCTACCAGAGGGAAGATTTTTCAAGACATGCCGACTCCAAGTTTGCCTGCTATAAAATCACTTTGCCCTGAGACTAGCATGACTATTCATATGAAGCTGAATGTCATCAAGCTCAAAGTAGAAGACCTAAAGAACATCGTACTCTAATGAAGAAGGGTGAGCTGGATGCAAAGGACATTGATTACAGTACAAAGTGTATACCATTTATAGGTCCCAATGTCCTTGATATTAAGGTGTAACTGAAGATAGCATTGACTTCAACGGACTTCCGAGGCCTTCTTCAATGTTTTCAATAGTTCACATGTCAAGGATTTGAGTAGATTGGGCACCTCTCCAGATATCACCATCTTCTTCTCAATGAGCTCAACGATCAAGAAGTTCTTACCACTGAAGGGAAAAAGTAACTGGAGCAAGAGATATCCCCGCAGATCATAGGCTAGCAAGAGAACTTCAGGGCTACCTTTGATGCCTTTAATGCTTGCCTTGAACAAATTGTACAAGGTAAGATAGCAAAGGGGGAGAAGGTAGCTGAAGATGCTCTCCGAATGATGAATCTTAATAAGGGAACTCTTCTAAGGTAACTATTTCATCTCAAGCCTCCTGAGCAGTAACATCCAAAATCCAACCAAGATAAGATAGCTGGCTCTTCCTCTTCTGTACGTAAAAAGAAGTATAGGCCATATTCTTTGTATTTTTTCAAGAACTTATAATAGGGTTTCAGTATGTAATCTTAATTCAAGACATAAATAATGTACAGACTAAGTCATTTTTTGAATTGATAAAAAGTTACAAGTTCACACCTCAAGTTAAGATCTTCTTAACTTTATTTTTATGCTGTATGTTTGTTTCTAATGTGTATTGGAAACGTTATGCAGGAACTCATACAAGAAACCAACTTTGAAGTAATGCTGAAGAAGATAAAGTCCCAAAGTGAATAGAAATCCTCTAAGTATGGGGGAGCTGACCTACTTCAAGAAGACTCACTCAGTATGGGGGAGTTCAAGATGATTAAGGGAAGTCACTCAACATAAGGGAGTCTTACATCGCTTTTAAGGTATTTTTGATATCTCTAAACTACTTATTCAATTTACTTCTTCTTCTACATGGTTTGTTATCTATCCAAAATGGGGGAGATTTTAGAAACCAAGTTAACAATACCACATAGTACTTTAATGTTTTGGAAATAGCAAATTATCTGGGATAGTGAAATTAATTGAGTACTAAGTATACTCTTAATTATTGACGTTGACTAGAGTATATTTAAAGGAAAACAACTCAGTTTTACTAGAGTAATTAATTAAGTTATGGCTTAGAGTATGAAAAGCTGAGTCTGTGTTGAGTACTATGTAGTTTAGACGTATATCAACTTAGCTATGCTGAGTTAGCTTTTATTAATTAAAAGTTGTTTTTTATGGCACACGTGCTACTAACACATTTTGTGAGAAATAGAATATTCCTTAGGTATTTTTCAAGTTAAAATAACGCTGAAATTAAGGAAGATTTCCAGTGGTCCTGACAAGATAAAAGGTTTCAATACAGAATGTCGGGATTCCCTCACTAAAGTCCAAATGCAAAAGGAATATCAGATATGTGCTATTTTCCAATGTCTCCACGCATCTCTTCCAACATTAGCAATTCAATCAATCTGAAGAGTCCACGTTTCATTATCGTGCGCCTCTCTCAATTAAATCACTTGAAGATAAAATGAGATTTTGTTAATGGAATTTTATCGTGTCTCAATGTTCAAATTCCTATCTCTAACCATTATGAAGTCTGTCTCCAATGGGAAGATTCGAAAGATATGAAGAGAAGAAAAATTGAAGATCAACGACCTTGATAAGTTTGCAACGGCTACTTCATAAAGCTTCAAGTATAAATAGAAGACTAAAGTAGACATTCAAACTTGGTGAATCATCTTGAATTTCTTATAGAGAAGAAACTCTACGAAATTACTCCCAGCTTCAAGAAATTCTAAACTCAAGCAATCAGCAAACATCAATTCAAAATCTGTTTGTAATGGAGAGATTTACTTAGATATAACATTGTAACGATTCAACGTTTCTAAAAGTTGAATTCAATTCGCAATCTTTTCATTCAAATCTGAGTGTCAATTTGGAAAGGGTACCCAAACTGAATTGAGCGGGTAGTTAGGAAGGAAGGTACTTTCTATAAAACTATGTCTACCAGTTGTAAAGGTTACTCCGCCTAAGTAAGGAACAAAAACTAGTGGATTACAGCTCGGAAAAGGTATACGGGGACTGAAGATAGGCTCAATGCTGAACCAAGATAAAATTCAAGTGTTGAAGTTCTAACTTACGCTTTTAACTTTTACCATGTGCTGCTCAAACATCATCTCATCTTTGTTTATCACTTTGCTTGAAAAACTAATCCCAAGTTGAGTGGAGTACTCAGCAAAAGATTGAAGATAAACTATGCTAGTGAAGCTGAGCAGTTTATACCGTTTTTATATCGCAACTCAGCACGCATATAAAAACGTAACTTGATAAAACAGTATTTCATAAATACTAAATAGTAACCAAGATTCGCATTCACCCCCCCTCTGGGGTTGTTTTTAAGCCGTCTAAGGACTATCACTTGGTTTATTACAGCAAGGTCTCTGTAGCTTTGGCCTTCACCGAGACCTTTAATTTCTCTTTTTAATAAACTTGGTAGTTTAATTATTTGCTTTATTTTCTCTCTTTTGAGTCTTAGATGAAATAGCTTTATTCAGTTAGCAACTGGGTGTTGACTCTTTCATAGGTGTTGTGAGTAGACGACAGGAAGCAATGGGTCGAGAGCGCGCGATTGGTAAGCGCGATCCTCCAGGGTGTTTTTGTGAAAATAAAAAGTACCGGATTGGGGATGCTAAAGTTTTGCGATCGCCCACCTAATCTATTAATTACAATTCCCAAAAAATAATTGAAAATGCAATACCCGAAGGAAAATAAAACCTAGGCATACATCTAACCTGCATCCACAACGGTTAGCACATGGTATATAGTATAACATGAATATTTACATGTATGCTTGATTTGATTTTGGCAAGGCCCGTGTGGCCTAATTAAAATATCAACAATTGAAAATTTCTTATTTAGAAATAAAACAATTCATTTTATTAATACGTTGGTTTCTCATTTTTATTTAATGAAAATGACCGCATGGTAAAAATGTGAGGTCTGTTATCCGGGAATAAATTTTATTCCCTTCGTGGGGTTAGTCTAACATGTATAATGGAAAAACTCGACAATTAAATAAATAAAAAAATAAAGAAGGAGGAAGAAAATTTACATGATACAATTAATAAAATAAACAATTTAATTAAATAAAAGAAATACAAAAATAATTCCAAGGTCAATACGACAAATAAAACAAAGAATTCACGAGAAGAAGCAACTCTAGGAACTCAGAGGCTTACCCTTATGGTGCGAATCCATGTTGATTGATTTTTTAGGAGTGCTCCTCGTTTGTTTTGATTTAATTGGTGAAAATGTGTTATTTTAATGCTAAATATATTCAGACTCGAACACTAAATTTGTTTTAGGCCCGAGAATATCTGAGGATTTTTTGAGAAAAATATAATGGGGAAAGATGGGTTTGAAAATAATAATGTTTGGAATCCAAAAGAGTTTTGGATCCAAAAATAATCAAAGAATTTCCAAGAAAGATGTAAGAAAATCAGAATTTTTTTATCAAGAAAAATAAAAAACTTTCGTCGATAAAAAGAAAAATATTTTTTAGAATTTCGTCGAAGAGAAAAGAATTTTTTTTGGTAATTTTTCGGTTCCCTAAAATCCAAAAAAGACTCCTCTATTTATAAGGGGAAATGGGCTTGCGAATGCCAAATGGCCAAAGAAATCCGTGGGGCCATTTGACCTAAACTCTTTTTTTTTAATTTTTTTAAATATTATATATATATATATACACACACACACACTTATATATATACAAATTTATTTTCTATTTATTTTTCTTAAAATATATACATATGTTTTCTTAAAATAAAATGATTTAATTAAATTATTTTTTACCCTTATATTTATTTATGTCCCTTAAAAATATTTTATACCTTCCTAATATTATTTTTTTAATGAGAAGAGTTTCCATTTGAAGATCATCGAATGGTCGAAAATTGTGTGATTCAAGGATGAAAATCCTGAAAAAATCGTCATCATAGAACGCGCAAGCTGGTACAAAATCCCATGGTCAAAACTGCCCCTCGTGTGATCATTGCTAGTTGTATAACTAGTATGATCACACGAAATGGAGCAGAGGGATTGAGAATATACCTAACCGGTGCAGTTGGTAACTTCTTAGTCCCCGATCGATGATGACGTGGGCCTTTCTTTCTGGCACCTTGTGCTCATGGGATTGCCCATTTCTTTCTTGGAAATCCCTTGGTGTTTGATTCCCCTTGCAGGCGAGTCAACTGTTTCTTTCTACAGCGTCCTTTTAAGAGATGGAAACCGTTTCTTTCTTTGGTTATGGTTGTCATGTACCCCTTGTGAGTTGACCTTTTGTTGGTTTTCACCTTTGGAACTGCTAGAGTAGAATGCCTGAATCTATTTCAAAGGCGATCCCATTGAGATAACCGTTTCTTTCTTCGGTTATGTTTCCTTGGTAAAGTGTTGACATGTTTCTTGTGACAAATCAGAGAAAAGTATAATGTTAACACATTTTATGATGCATGTTTTAATTATTTGATTGAGTTTATGCAAAGTAAAAATTTTTGCCCCTTTAATAAAAATTTAAAACATGATGAAGGAATGAGTTTGATAAAAAAACTCGGGGATGTTCCGAAGGTCGTTTTGTTGTTTTAAGAGGCTTATGAGATGTTGTAATGTTCCTTGAACGGGGCCTAAGTAGGCTTGAATTGACTTTAGGCTTTAGTGGGCCATCATCTTTCTTAGTGTTAGTAGATTCCCCTCAAGTGGAGGTGGAATTTCTTGTTTACTGTGATAATGTTGCCCTAGTTTGGCATCGTCTTTACCTATAAATGATGTGATGTGAATGTAATGAATACATGATTTTATGTATGAACAATATTTATCATATGATGTATGTCTATCCGTTGTAGGTGTTGTGGGCTTCATTCATTGAAGAGCCTTCTCTTGTGCTAGTGCATGGTTGCCCCTAGGATTTGACTTGTTAGGGATTCTATGGATGACTTCCTCAGAGCGATGACCATGGGTTCGTTGAATCAGATTTGAGTTCAGAGCTTGGATCTGGTATGAGGAAGATCTAGATGAGTTGTTGACCCTGCATTATGTTGGTGATGATCTCTTGGAAGCCATTTTCCTAAAGTTTTGGAGGTATATAATGCCACGTACCATTCCGAGGAGGAGATGATGAATTTGATGTTTCTTTGGTTCTAATTTCTGCATAGATTGCCCTTGCGGGTTTTAAATCTATCGATCATTGTCTTAATTTTTGCCTGGACTGCCCTTTCAGGTTTTCAATCCAGCACACTCATTTTTCTTTATTTTTACTTTTTCATTTTTTTGGATGTTTACTTGCAATATTTAATCATTGGCATGCAAGCAATCAAAATAACATATGCATAAAGATTCAGCAAAAATGACAATTTATTGATGAATTTAACAGGGATTTAAATGTTTTAAATGATTTGACTTCTGCCATTGATTAGCCCTCTCGGGTTTTCTAGCCAATGGGTTCTCTAGATGTCCTAAGTTTTACCTAAGCAGCCCTTTTCGGGTTTTCAACTCAGCTGACTGTTCTTTTTCTATTTTGAAAAGAAGCCCTAATTTTTTTATCAACTAATAGAGTGTTAATTGATAGTCTAATTTATCTTTTATTCGTACTGCTTTTTACCGATTTATTTCTTTCACCTATACTTGATAATAATTATGTAAGACTTGGTTGATTTGGTAGATAGATCCATTACCGTCCATGTCCACGACTTCAGTTGTTTTCTCTTTCAGCATTTCTGATTGATTGGTTGGTGCTCATGCCGTTTCACTAGCTTGAGATACATGCAATGATGAGTCTTAGTGTTTGATCATCAATGTTTCCTTATGAAATCAATTGTTCTCCGACGATAAATGATATGTTGGGGATCAGGTTTAATAGCTTGATTCCATCGAGGGTGAACAATTTATGTCCTACGGTGTAATAATTGCCCTACAAATGGTAGTGAGCCGTGTGATGGAGTTGTTGATATTCTCAACGGCTTGACCCCTTCTTTGTGTTGCAGGTTGTTTGACTTCAATTTGCTTTGATGACACTTTAGTCTTATTTTAGGCTTCGATCCTTTTGTTCTTTACGTGCTTTGTTGCTTTGATTAACCTATTTAATAGTCAGTGGACGTTTTATGTCTGGAGATCTTTCAGTTTGTCTTTCATCTTTGGTGAGGCAAATGCTATCAGGCGTTGTCTAAGTACATTAGTTTGTGTCTCACTTTCTCTCAAGAGTCAAATCATTTGAACTTATTATAACTTTGGGGAATCCATTTATACCCAAATTAACTACTGACATGATGTGTCACACATGCTAAAAACATCATGTGGATGCTTATGAGAATGCTTGATGTCATCAATAGAATATCAAACAAGTTGTGAGCATGGGATTTTGTACCAGCTCGCGCGTTCAATGATGACGGCTTTTCTTGATATTTATCCTCGAATCACACGATTTTCGACCGTCCGATGATCTTCAAATAGGAGTCTTCCTCGTCACTGAATTATTTAATTTTATTCAAAAGTTAATTAAAAAATACGAAAAATACATAACAAAAATTCAAAAACAAAAAAAACCTAGAGAGACTGAATCCCAGGCCTGAAAGCAGGCCTCACCAAAAAATGGGCTTTTGTGAGGCAAGCCTAACTAAACATCTTGGCAAGGCAGCCTCGCCAAACTCCTTGGCGAGGCAGCCTCGCTAAACGTTTTTCTAGTGAGACCCCTCACCGAAAAAACTTACATCTTTTGGATTTGCGGGATTTTTCCTATAAATAGTCAAGTCTTTTTTCGATAAAAAAGGGGGCTTGAAAATTCAGAGAAACTTCTCTTCTTCAGATAAAAAAAACACAGACAAATATTACAATTATTTTCTTTTCTTCTAATATTTTCTTGGATCCAAAACACATTTGGATCCCAAATCTCTCAATCTTTTAATCAAATTTTTTCATCTATTTCTTCAAATATCCTTAGATATTCTCGGGTCTAAAACAAATTTGGAACCTGAGTCTGATTATCATTTGGATAAATAAACACTTATTTTTCCACATTAAACTATAATTAAACCAAAATGAACAAGGAACACTCCCGGGGATCGAACGGATACGCCGAAGTGGATTCATACCACAAGGGTAAGCCTCTGAGTTCCTAGAACTGCGAATTCCAAGTTCATCATCTGCTTCGTCTTTTTCTGATTTTATTTTTGAACCTAGGAATATTTTTTGTTTCTTTTTATGTAAATAATGTTGTAATTCTCTTCTTCATCTTTATTTCTTTTCTTTATTTTTTTAGAATACCCAAATGAAGTGAATTAAAATTATTCTCGGATAACAGACCCCACCTTTTGTCATGCGGTCATTTCACTAATAAAATTGACCAACATATGTGTAAATAAAAATGAACTATTTTTATTTAAAATAACAGCTTAAATCGTCGATGTTTTAATTAGGCCACACGGGCCTCGCTAAAATCAAATCAAACATATGTGCCATAATTCATGCTAACCTTTGTGGATGCAGGTTAGATGTATGCCTAGGATTTACTTTCCTTCGAGTATTGCATATATTTTTAAGAAAAATATAATTAATAGGTTAGCGGGCGGTTGCATCCCCCGATTTTTGGAAGCCTTGTAATATTTATTTTTCGCATTTACTTACTGCTTTGTGGATGGCTTATTATTTCGCATTATGGATGGTTTATTATTTTACAATACGTGAATCATGCATATAAAGTCTAAAAATGACCCATGTTCGAATGTGCACAATTAAGAGAATACGGTTTTCTGTAGATGTAATATAATGTCATCCAATGAGAAATAAGCAACTTATCCTGGACTCGAATCTCTGTGTCTTAGTGGGCCATTCCCCGGACGTTAAGCCTCACAAGACTCTAATTCCTGGAAAGAGTTAATCCAGGTGGCGACTCCACACTAAGAGACTGCGGATTCGGGTTCGAATAGATCTAAAATGTTTTTCACCTTCTCTTTCAACCTTTTTTCCGGGTCCCCGAATCGATGCACCTTTTTTCAAACACCCTGGTGGACCACGCCTATGAAATCACGCGCTCAGGACCCACCTCTCCATGTTACCCACTCACAGTAGCGACTCTGCTAGGGATTTTTTCTAAAACTTGTTTTTCAAAGGTTTTAGATTTTGGATAAGAGTAAAAAATTATTGATCACATTAATCCATTTTCTCTTAATTATGACATATTCATAATAACACATTACAGTAGAAGGGATTAACCCATAAGTTTAAGGTAACCTTATTACCGCGAAGCTTTCTCTTGTACTAATCTACCTCCCTGAGAAAAGATAGTACTTAAGCGGGTGGAGCACTTATTGTCATATTGCATGTAGCTCCCTCAACCCATTTGGGGAGAGGCTTGGAGTGTATTCAGTGCAACAAGAACCTTCTACATCAAAAACCCATTTATAACCCTCGTGTAAATAAACCGTAGGCATTTTTCGTAGGGTGTTACCCAAACACATGACCATGCATTATATTTTTTTGTAGGTGCGCTCCTTAGTATCTTCATGGTACTAAGATGAACCAAACTTAAGATAGAGACTAGCCAAAAACCCTACACGCGGGAGTTTTATGGTTGGAAGTTTGGACGTTGCATGCTATGTGCTATGTGTATACTACTTTCAATTTGTCACCAAACAAATGTCATACTAACCATGAATTTTTGTGCAGACACTCGAATGCACACACTCATGATATTAAATGTACATATCAAGTTATCTTCATGATACCACATACACTTAGGTATTGTTGACACTATAGATCGTGTCACCCTAGGATAATATAAAACCACTTAGAGTCATTAGTTACCCCTTTTTTTCAACGAGATGTCCACTTGACATCTCGCTATTAGCCTGCTTATGGTAAATGTACCTTCCTTTTACTACGTGATGTCCACTTGACATCCGAAACCAAGCCCGCAAGAGGCAATTACATTTCCACCACATCACCCATGAGATTTCCACTCGATATCCAACTAAAAGCCCTTCCGAGGCAATCACACACACACCAATAGCCCAAACGGGGAAAATGCCTACCCAAAACCATTTTTCCCATATTAAAGATATCCTAATTGATGTCCTAACCTAAGCCCACACGAGGAAAACTTACTTCAAAAGTCTTCCCTTACCAAATCTTCAAGGGTTTATGCCTCATACCGGAATCATTCACCCACATGAGGTAATAATTCACGTATCACCACATACTCACAAATAGTGATGACCACACTCTGCCCTAATTGGGAAAAATAACCAAATCATTCATTAGGTAGCTACATATGGTAGTTGTTTTCATTTTATTAGGATATGTCACACCGCTTACTCAAAACAATTTTGACCTCCCCATTCCATGAGACCTAGTTATAGTATAAAACCTCAAACCATTGACCTATTTTCACATAGGTAGCTTAGTCAACTAACTTACACCA
This sequence comes from Euphorbia schlechtendalii, assembly GCA_949673415.1. Lineage (NCBI taxonomy): Eukaryota > Viridiplantae > Streptophyta > Magnoliopsida > Malpighiales > Euphorbiaceae > Euphorbia > Euphorbia schlechtendalii. Next base: position 2,233 of record CATIWQ010221758.1, on the reverse strand, counting down.
CTCATATTACGATGTCACAACGACATTGTACAAATCTCAAATCCAACCCCCGTTGTTTGATTTTCATTTCCACTTGTTTTCATTTTTACCTAACGACTAACCTGTTTATTTCAAATGGATTGACATACATGTTATTTCACATCATGGCACTGATAAGTGTATAATTACACTTAATATCATATTAATATTATACACTAAACACTATATTTTAAGTCATTTTTATACTTCATATAAAAGATTTCACATGGTATGTAGTTGTTTTTGATGCAAATGCAGATACTAGGTAAATCTTGGATGTAAAATGATCAAAAGTGGAATTCTATGAAAAAAAGTGAAAAAGGTGCAAAAAGATGCGTATAACTCAAAGATTTGGCTTAGGATCGAAGCTGTCGAAGATCGGTGAAGTAGCAAGGAGAATTCTAAAGAAAAACTCAATTCACGGTCGTGACTTATTCTTTTTCAGAACAGAATTCTACCAATCAAAGATTCACGGTCACGACATGTATATCACGGCCGCGACATGGACGGTTTTCTGGTTCTATCTTCTTAACTACCAACCGTTAGATAATTATGATCAATCGCCTTCAACCGCGATCAACTACCAATGAAAAGACACTTATTAGAAGTCAACCAATCATGAAAAGGTGCCTATCCATTGTGGATTAAATCAAAGCTTCTCAACCAATCACAATGAATAGATGCAATCATTCACCAATGGAAACAACCCTTCATTTGGATAGACTCAACCCTTCAAACTCTATAAATAGGGCTCCAAACCCTCAAAAATTTCATGCATGGTGTGCACCAAAGTGACACTAAAAGAGAGGAGAATATTAGAGTGTAATTATAGGGTTATATATAGTGTGTATAGATAGAGAGTTCGCTACGTTCATAAGCGTTAGGTAGAAAATGTTTAAGTGATTCGAATCCTTGTTCGATCACTAGATTCTCTATATTCTCGAGCGATTGTTGTATAAGTGTACTTACAAATCACTTATCAATAAAATTTTCGTTCTTCAATATTCATTTATTCGATATTCACAAAGAATAGCATCCTAGAGGAGGTTCTGTACGGGCCAAGATCTAATTCAAAGCAGATGCGGGAATTGACGACTCCCATTAAAGAGTGGATACAGTTTGATCAACTCCAGCTTTCACTTGCATACCTTACAACTTTGCTTTGCTTTCTACTTATACTTTCTATTTTGAATTTTATGATATGTCTATGTGTTATAATGTGTATTTCGTGCTAAGTCTTTTATGTTAATCAAGTTATATGCATTGGAGTTAATTTTAAGAGTAGTAGTTTCTAGGATAACATATCGTGTATAATCACTGGATCTGTGATATAACGCTGTTTAGTGAGCCCACATTTTTGGAATGGTAACTTGCTATATGTGGCTATGTGAGAGCAACCCATACTAAGCATAGTATTGATGTTGTCTAGGTTTTCATAATTGTCTTATTTCATTTGCGCTAGGTTTAGAAAAGTTATTTCATATGTTGCTCTGCGATGAATCATTAAACATCTGAGTGTTTTGAACTGAGTCTGTTAGATTAGTTTAGTGAGTCGTAACATCTTTGTTGAACTTGCATGTTTTCTTTGCTATACTTATTCATAGTGAAGATTCTATATATTTATATTCTCTAATCTTTCATACTTATATTTACTCATTTTTCATTCTAATCCTTCTTTCCTAACCTTTACTTTATTATATTTTATTTTCTTTATTTTATCTACCTTTTCGATTTCTAGAACTAGCCCTTCCCTGTGGAATCGATATCTTTTAAAACTACATAGCAATTGTATACTTGCAGTTATCATCATTTTTCTATTTGATAAGAGGTATTGACAACACCTACACTTTACGTGAACAAGTTCTTGGCACCGTTGATATTTAGCCAAACTCTTCGTGTAATAGTTATTAAACTTATTAGTAGAAAAGTGGCGAACAGGCACGCTAACCCCTTGTGAATGCAGCCATAACATTCAACATCTCATGCATTTCTCGCATCATGAATCATATCATGAATCTTACATGCATGGCCTAATATTCTACTCATGTATCAAAGGGGGCTTGGAAGAGGCCTGCTGTGAGCACGGGATTTTGTACCAGCTCGCGCGTTCGATGATGACGGCTTTTACGGGATTTTTTATCCTTGAATTACACATTTTCAAGTATCCTGACGTGTCCGAATTGAAATCCTCCTCGTTACTAATAAAATTATTTAA
>CATIWQ010221757.1:0-21583 GCA_949673415.1 Euphorbia schlechtendalii | reverse complement strand
CAATTGTATACTTGCAGTTATCATCATTTTTCTATGTGATAAGAGGTATTGACAACACCTACATTTATTTGTGAACAAGTTTTTGGCGCAGTTATTAGCCAATAGTTCATGAGATTTTGGAACCATTATTGATTAAACTTATCAATAGAAAAGTGACGAACACAAAGCAGACGCAGGAATTGCGAGAATTGATGACTCCTATTAAAGAGTGGATACGATTTGATCAACTTTAGCTTTCACTTGCATACCTTACAACTTTGCTTTGCTTTCTACTTATACTTTCTATTTTGAAGTTTATGATATTTCTATGTGTTATAATGCGTATTTCATGCTAAGTCTTTTATGTTAATCAAGTTATATGCGTTGGAGTTAATTTTAAGAGTAGTTTCGGGGTTAACAATATCATGTATAATCACTGGATCTGTGATATAACGCTGTTTAGTGAGCCAACATTTTTGGAATCGTAACTTGCTAAATGTGGCTATGTGAGAGTGACCCGTACTAAGCATAGTATTGAAGTTGTCCAGGTTTATATAATTGTCTTATTTCGTTTACGCAAGGTTTAGAAAAGTTATTTCATGTGTTGCTCTGCAGCGAATCATTGAACATCTGAGTGTTTTGAACCTAGTCTGTTAGATTAGTTTAGTGAGTCGTAACATCTTTGTTGAACTTGCATTTTTTCTCTGCTATACTTGTTCATAGTGAAGATTTTATATAGTTTACATCTTCTCTAATATGTTCATGCATCTGTCTATTCATCAGTCACTACAATATATCTTATTTCTTTTGTTCCGTAACTCTGGTTGTCCTTAGAACCGAATTCCTTTCCTGTGAGATCGATATCTTTTAAAACTACATTGTAACTATATACTTGCAGTTATCATCATTTTTCTATTTGATAAGCGGTACTGACAACACCTGTTCATATATAGAACTTTTATATTATCAGTAGAAAAGTGGCGAACTAGTTTTTGGCATTGTTGCAGGGGATAAGCCTTTCGGAATGAGTATAGCCAAAATATTGGGAACAAGGGTATATTGGCCCTGTATAGGCTAAGAGTCAGATGTCAAGTGGACATTTCGCTGAAAAAGGGTAAATGATGTTCCATGATTCTAATTGGTTCATGTTGTCCTAGGGTGACACTATCTCAAATGTCATCTAATCCTATGTGTATGCGGCACCAATTTGGTATCATGATGATGAGAAGATGCTATGTTACATCATTTCAATCATTATGAGTGTGTGTGTTTGTGTTCAAGTATCTGCACTAAGATTCGTAGTTAGCATGGCACATTCGTACAATGCGTGATGATTCGAAAGCAGTAAACATGTAGCACATAGCATGCAGCATCCAACTTCCGACCATACAACTCCCGCACATAGGGTTTTTGGCTAGTCACTATCCTAGATTTGGTTCGTCTAAGTACCACAAGGATACTAAGGAGTGCACCTGCAAGAAAAATATAATGCATGATTGTTTGTTGGGTAACACCATAGTGAAAATGCCTACGACTTATTTACATGAGGTTTGTTTTGGGTTGCTGATGTAGAAGGTTCTTGTTGCACTAAATTACACTCCAAGCCTCTCCCTAAAAGGGTTCGAACGAGTACATGCGATATGGCAACAAGTGCTCCACCCGCTCAAGTATTATCTTTTCTCAGGGAAGTAGATTATTACAAGAGAAAGCTTCGCTATAATAGGGCATCTTAGACTTGCGGGTGTGAGCACGGGATTTTTTTCTAGCTCGTGTGCTCAATGATGATAGCTTTCCGGGATTTTTATCCTCGAATCACATGATTTTTTATTATCTGAAGATCTCCGAATGGGTATGTTCCCTGTCGCCATGTTGTGCTAAGGACTTTAATTATTTTTAAAAATAAAAACATGGGTAAAATTTATAAATAAATTTAAAAATATAAAAAAATCAAGAAAAAAGCCTGACTAAACTAGGCTCGCCGAACGAGCGAGCCTAGTGCATCGGCTTGCTGGATTCTAGAGAGCCTGCTGGAAATTCTAGCCAGGCTTGCTGGAATTCTCCAATGAGTCCGGTTTTCCTCTATAAATACGAGGTTCATTTTAGATTGAACGGGGCTCGAAATTTGAGAGAAAAACTATATTTTTCAGAAGCAGAAACACCAACAAAAAAACCACAAAACTATTTCTTTCAAAAATTCTTTAATTGCTTTCGGATCTGAAACACAGTTGGATCTCGAAATTTATGATTTTTAAATTTATTTTCAACTTCTTTTCTTCAAAAATCGTTCGAGATTCTCAGTTCTAAAACAAATGTAGAACCCGAGATTAATTATCCCCTAGGAAAATATACATTTTTATTTTCTTCACATACACAACTAAAAGACTACGAGGAACGCTCCCGGGGATTGAACGGAAATGCCGAAGTGGATTCACACCAAAAGTGTAAGCCTTTGAGTTCTTAGAACTGCTAATTCCGTGCTCCTTGTCTACTACTTCTTCAGATTTCAAATGTGGACCTAAGATTTTTTATTTTATTCTAAATGTTGTAATTTTCTTTCTTCATCTGTAATTTCTTTATAAATGGAAATTCATGTCATAACACCCCCATGAAGGGAATACAAATTATTCCAGGATAACAGACCTCACCTTTTGCCATGCGATCATTTTCACTAAATAAAAATGATCAACATACTTGTAAATAAAATAAATTGTTTTATTTTTGAATAAGAACTTTCAATCATTGATGTTTTGATTAGGCCACACGGGCCTTTTCAAAATCAAATCGAACATATGTGTAAATATTGTGTCATATCTTGTGCTAACCTTTGTAGGTACAGGCAGATTAGGATTAGATGTATGCCTAGGATTTAATTTTCCTTCGGGTATTGCAATTTCAATTATTTTTTGGGAAATGTAATTAATAGGTGAGGCAGGTGGTTGCATCCCCCGAGGTTTTGTTATTTTTAATCTTTACTTTCCGCATTTATTTACTACTTTGTAGATGGATTTACTGCTTTCGAATATATGTGAAACATGCATAATAACTTGAAAAATGACATAAGTGAGAATATGCACAATTAAGAAATACGGTTTTCTATATATGTAATATAATGTGATTGAATAAGAAATAAGCAACTTATCTCGGACCCGAATCTCTGTGTCTTAGTGAGCCGTTCCCGAACATTAAGCCTCATAGGACTCTAATTCCTGGAAAGAGCTAATCCAAGCGGCGAGTCTTTACTAAGAGACGGTGGATTTGAGTTTGACCGATAAAAAACATTTTTCGCTTTCTCAATCAAACTTTTCCCTGGTCCACCACCCGGTACCTTTTTATTTTCAACTTTAACACCCTGGTGGACAGCTCCTCTCATCCCGCACCCTCTCGGCCCATCCTTCCGTGTCGTCCGCTCACAGTGGCGACTCCACTAGGGATTTTTCTGAAAACTTTTTTTTAAAAAGGTTTTAGATTTTGGATAAGTGCCAAAAAATTATTGATCACTTTATCCCATATTTTCTTAATTATGACATATTCCTAATAACGCATTGTAATAGAAGGGATTAGCCTGTAAGTCTAAGGTACCCCTATTACCACAAAACTTTCTCTTGTACTAATATGCCTCCTTGAGAAAAGATAGTACTTGAGTGGGTGGAGCACTTGTTACCATATCACATTTACCTCCCTCATTAGAACCCATTTGAGGAGAGGCTTGGAGTGTATTTTAGTGCAACAAGAACCTTCTACATCAACAACCCATTTACAAACCTCATGTAAATAAACCATAAGCATTTTCCCTAGGGTGTTACCCAACAAACGACCATGCATTATATATTTTGCAGGTGTGCTCCTTAGTATCTTCATATTACTAAGATGAACCAAACTTGGGATAGAAACTAGCAAAAAACCCTACACACCGGAGTTGTATGGTTGGAAGTTTGGACGTTGCACGCTATGTGCTACGTACTTATTCTTGTACAAATATCATGCTAACCACGAATCTAAGTGCAGACACTTGAACACACACACTTATAATGATTAAAACGATGTAACATACTCATCATCATGATACCAAAACATTGTCACATACACTTAGGATTAGATGACACTTGAGATCGTGTTACCCTAGGACAACATGAAACCACTTAGAAGCATCATTCACCTCAATTTGTGCGATGTCCACTTGAAATCCGACACTTAGCACACAAGGGGCAGTAACATTTCCACCACATTACCTATGAGATATCTATTCGATATCTAACTCATAGCCCACATGGGGCAATAATAAATCCCACATGTTACCTATGAGATGTAAACTCGACATCCAACTCACAGCCCTTTCGGGGCAATTATAAACACCAAAAGCCCAAATAGGCAAATACCAACCCAAACCTATTTTCCCACACCACGTGATGTCCCTGCTGACATCCAAACCTAAGCCCACAAGAGGCGAACATATTTCAAAAATCTTACCTTACCAAATCTTCAAGGGTATATGCTTAATACCAAAACCATCTACCTACGCGAGGCAAAGATTCATGTATCACCACATACCCTCAAATAGCGATGACCACATAGGCATCCAAAACTCCACCCTAATGGGATAAAAATAACCAAATCATTTAATAGATAGATACATACGGTAGTTATTTTTGTTTCGTTAGGGTATGCCGCATTGCTTTACCCGAAATAATTTTAACCTCCTCATTCCATGAGACCTAGTCATGGTACGAAACCTCAAACTATTGACCTATTACCACATGAGTAACTTGGTCACCTCATATACATCATTCACGTTATGATATCACATAGGCATTGTATAGACCTAAAATTCAACCCCATACATCTTTACTTAACAACTAACTTGTTTGTCTTAATTGGATTGATAAACATATTATTCACATCATGGCATACTAACCCCTTTTGAATGCAACCATAACATTAAATATCTTACACATTTTTCACATCATGAATCCCAAACACATGGTCTGATATTCTATTTGTGTATAGGAGGGGCTTGGGAAAGGCCTGCTCGCAGCCTGGTCCGTGTTTCTCCACTCGTGACCAATCTGGAGGGGGTTCCGTACATTGAGTCAAGTGAAGACTCGTGTTCCAATTCATATTTAGTTCAACATACATCTTTCATGGCCAATCCACAACAAGAAGGTGTAAGGGAGGATCACCCTGTCCTTATGGGACAGAACTCTCAACAGACATATCAATCATCGGTGAGCACTAAGATTCCAGCTACCTTGAACACCTTTACAAACAATGAATAACTAGCATCACTCATTTTCCAACATGCTAGGAGAGCTTAAAATGTAGTGTCCAGCCTGGAGGTTATCCTTAATAACGAATATCTAACTAGACGGCCTGACACAGGGGGACCTCCCACCTCACACATGGTGCCCCCAACTCCTTCTTCCTTTTATTATTTCGGGGCAAGAAAAAGCCAGCTGAACCAGAACCAGGCACAAATTAGGTAACCGGGATTCACACCAGGGCCTTTCTACCAAGGAATAACCCAACAGCCTATTCCCAATTAGAGTATGCCAGTTGCCTCACAATTCTAGGCACCTCAACTACCCAATTTTTTGACATTTCCCCAGGGGCAATAAAGCTCTTATCCAAGCGCAAGGAACGCCATCCTCTAACAACCAGGAATGGAAGAATTATGGCAACAATTCTTGGCCACTCACGGTGGCCATCTCATGAATCCATACTTAGCAAAACTAACAATCAGGGATGAAGACAGCTTGCCCCCAAACTTCGCAATGCAGCAATTTGAAAAGTATGTGGGATCTGGCAACCCGCGCGCTAACTTAACACATTATCAGACAATGATGAGAGCATTAAGGGTCAGTGAAAAGATGATGGCTAAGCTCTTTATCATCACCTTGGGCCATCTAGTCAATGAATGGTACAGCCACTTGATAAATGTATAATTACACTTAATATCATTATAATTTTACACATTAAACACTATAGTTTAAGTCATTTTTATACTTCATATAAAAGATTTCATGTGGTATGTAGTTGTTTTTTATGTAAATGCAGATACTAGGTAAATCTTGGGAGTAAAATGATCTAAAGTGGAATTCTATGGAAAAAAGAGTGAAAAAGGTGCAAAAAGATGCGTGGAACTTAAAGATTTGGCTTAGGATCGAAGCTGTCAAAGATCAGTGAAGTTGTAAAGAGAATTCTAAAGAAAAATGCAATTCACGGTCATGACTTATTTTTCTTCAGAACAGAAGTCTACCAATCAAAGATTCATGGTCTCGACATTTATATCGCGATCGCGACTTGGACGGTTTTCTGGTTTTATCTTCTTAACTACCAGCCGCCAGATAAGCATGATCAACCGCCATCAACTACTAATGAAAAGACACTTATCAGAAGCTAACCAATCATTAAAAGATGTCTAACCATTGTAGATTAGATTGAAGCTTCTCAACCAATCACAATGAAGTGATGTAATCATTCACCAATGGACGTGACTCTTAGTTTGGATAGACATAACCCTTTGAACTCTATAAATAAGGCTCCAAACCTTACAATTTCATGGAGTACAGGGTGTGGCATTAGAATTAGAAAGAGTGAAAGATATAGTGTGTGTATAGATAGAGAATTCGCTACGTTCATAAGTGTTAGCGAGATAATGTTTAAGTGATTCGAATGCTTGTTTCGATCACTAGATTTCTCTATATTCTCAAGCAATTGTTGTATAAGTGTACTTGTAAATCACTTATCAATAAATGTTTTCATTCTTCAATAATCGTTTGTTCGATATTCGCAAAGAATAGCATCCTAGCGGAGGTTCTATACGGGGCCGAGATGGAATTCAAAGTAGACGCAGGAATTATGGGAATTGACAACTCCCATTAAAGAGTGGATACGGTTTGATCAACTTTAGCTTTCACTTGCATACCTTACAACTTTGCTCTGCTTTCTAGTTATACTTTCTATTTCAAAGTTTATGATATATCTATGTATCATAATGCGTATTTCGTGTTAAGTCGTTTATATTAATCAAGTTATATGTGTTGGAGTTAATTTTAAAAGTAGTTTCAGGGTTAACAATATCGTGTATAATCACTGGATCTATGATATAACGTTGTTTAGTGAGCCAACATTTTTGGAATGGTAACTTGCTAAATGTGGCTATGTGAGAGTGACCCGTACTAAGTATAGTATTAATGTTGTCCAAGTTTATATAATCATCTTAATTCATTTGCGCCAGGTTTAGAAAAGTCATTTCATGTGTTACTTTGCGGTGAATAATTGAAAATCTGAATATTTAGAACCTAGTCTGTTAGATTATTTTAGTGAATCGTAACATCTTTATTGAACTTGCATATTTTCTCTGCTATCCTTATTTCGTAGGGAAAATCTATATATTTAGATTCTCTAATCTTTCATACCTATATTTACTCATTCTTCATTCTAACCCTCCTACCCAAAATATCAAATTTATTTTATTTTTTTTATTTTATCTTCCTTGTTGATATTTAGAGCTAGTCCTTCCCTATGGGATCGATACCTTCTAAAACTACATCGCAACTGTATACTTACAGTTATCATCATTTTTCTATTTTGATAAGGGGTATTGACAATAGCTATATTTTACGTGAACAAGTTTTTGGCACCGTTGATATATGGTCGAATCTTGTGAATAAATTATTAAACTTATCAGTAGAAAAGTGGCGAACAACACCTGCCGCTGGACATAGCTACTTATTGGAATAGCCTTGATCAGACTATGATAGGGCATTATGGTTTCAACTCTCAAATGGAAACCACAATGCAACATCTAGAGGCTATAAGGCTAGAGTAGGGTGAGAGCTTCAAATCCTACTATGCGCTTTGGATACCGGAGATGATAACCAAGCTTCTAGACGGTGCACTGCCATCGTACAGGAACAAGTTTGGGTCAGATATCTTTTCTAGCTATCAAGAAGCATTTGAAAAGGCGGATAGGATGGAGCATTTTGAATCCATGGACACGTCTGGGGGCATTAGCAACGAAAGATGATGATGTAATAAATTAGCTTTTAGCTACTTTACCCACAAGGCTTTCAAATTTTTAATAAATTGAACTTTGCTTATTTGATTAATTTTTTATTGATGACATCATGCATTCTCATAAGCATATACATAATGTTTTTAGCACATGTGACATATCATGTTATGAAGTTAAATTTGGGTATAAATGGATTCCCCACAGTTACAATAAATTCAAATGATTTGACTCTTGAGAGAAAGTGAGAGACAAACACATGTACTTAGACAAGACGTGATAGCATTTACCTCACCAAAGATGTAAGATTGACAAATAGATCACCAAGATGAAATGTCCACTGACTACTAAATTAGTCAAACAAAGATCAAAATGATCAAAACCAAAATAAGACCAAATCATCAACAAAGCAAATTGATGTCAAACCACCTGCGCAATGTCAAAGATACAAAGAACGAGTCAGATCGTTGAACACGTCAACAAGTTCATCGCATAGCCCACCAATACTTATGGGCTGATCATTACATTGTGGAAGGAACATCATTTAATGAAAATTGTTCACCATTGATGGAATCTTGCTATCAGTTCTAATCTGCGACATATCACCTATCGTTGGGGAATAATTGAACTCAAAAGGAAACGTTGATGATCAAGACTCATCATCTAAAACACCTCAAGCTAGCGAAGTAGCATAAGCACCAACCAACTGATAGGAAATGCTGAACGAGACAAACAACTGAAGTCATGGTCATGGACGGTGGTCGATCTACCAAATCAACCAAGTCTTATACAATTGCTATCACTCATAGGTGAAAGAAATAAATCGGTAAAAAGCAGTACCAATAAAAAAGTAAATTAGCCTATCAATTAACACTCTATTAGTTGAGCAAAAATTAGAGCTTCTTTTCAAAATAGAAAAAGCACAACCTGTTGAGTTGAAAACCTGAAAAAGGCGACTTAGGAAAAACTTAGGATACTGAGAGAACCACATTGGTTAGAAAACCTGAGAGGGTTAATCAATGGCAGGAGTCAAATCATTTGAAACATTTATACCCTTGTTAAGTTCATTAATGAATTGTCTTTTTTCTGAATCTTTATGCATATGCTTATTTTGATTACTTGCATGCCAATGGTAGAATATCGTAAGTAAACATCTAAAAAAATGAAAAAAAATAAAAGAAAGAAAAACTGAGTCTGATAGATTGAAAACCTGAAAAGGCGGTCTAGGTAAAAATTAAGACAAGGTTCTATAGGTTGAAAACCCACAAGGGCGATCTATGTAAAAATTATAACCAAAGAAATATCAAATTCATCATCTCCTCCTCGAAACGGTACATGGCATTATATACCTCCAACACTTTAGGCAAATGGCTTCGAAGCAATCACCGCTAACACAATGCGGGGTCAACAACTCATTTAGATCTTCCTCGGACCATATCCAAGCTCTGAACTTGAATATGATTCAACGAACCCATGGTCATCACTTTGAGGAAGTCATTCATGGAATCCCTAACAAGACAAATCTTAGGGGAACCATGCATCAGCACAAGAGAAGGCTCTTCAATGAATGAAGCCCACAACACCTATAATAGACAAACATAAATCATATGATAAATATTGATCATGCATAAAATCATGCATTACATTCGCATCACGTCATTTACAGGAAAAAGACGATGCCAAACTAGGGCAACACCGTCCCAGTAAACAAGGAACTCCACCTCCACTTGGGGAACCTGCAAACACCAAAAAAGATGAAGGCCCACTCAAGCCTAAAGTCAACATAGCAACATGGCATCACAAAAGCCTCCCAAAATGACAAAGGGGTTATCGGGACATCCTTGAATTTTCATTAAACTCATTTCTTCATCATGTTTTAATTTTTGATTCAAGGGGAAAAAATTTTTTCTTCGCATAAAATCAATCAAATAATTAAAACATGCATCATAAAATGTACTAACATTACATATTTTTTTTTATTTGTCACAGTAAGCAAGTCAACATCCTACCAAGGAAACACAACTGAAAGAGGAGATGATTATCTAGATGACTGAAGAAAGAAACAGTCTCATCCACCGACCGAAGAAAGAATCGGTTGAATATCCCTCCACATGGGGTCACCTTTGAAATGGATCCAGGAACCCCTCTCTAGCAATTCCAAAGGTCAAAGCCAACTGAACTCACAAGGGGCACACAAGGATCGAAACCAAAGAAAGAAATGGTTGCCAACTATTACAGGGACGTCGCAAAAAGAAATGGCTGACCCACCTACAAGGGGCATCAAACACTAAGGGATTCCAAAGAAAGAAATGGATAATCTCGTGAGGATACGGTTCCAGAAAAGAAGGCCGACATCATCACCTTTCAGAGGCAAAGAAGACACCAACCGCACCAATCTGGTATAATATCAATCCTTCTACTCCATTACATGTGATCATACTGGTTATACAATTAGCAATTATATAACGAGGGGCAATTGTGAGCACTAGATTTTGTACCAGCTCGCATGGTCAATGATAATGGCTTTTCGGGATTTTGTACCAGCTTACGTGATCAATGATGATGCATGTTCCTTGTCACCAAGTTGTGCTAAGGATTTCAATTATTTTGAAAATTAAAAACTTTGGTAAAATTTATAAATAAATTTAAAAATATAAAAAATCAGGAAAAAAGCCCGACTAAACTAGGCTCTCTAAACGGGAGAGCGCAATGCGTCGGCTTGCTAGATTCAAGCGAGCCATGAGGGCTCGCTAGAATTCCCAATAAGCCCCTCACTGAAAATCCTAGTGAGGCTCGCTGGGATTTCCAACAAGGCTTGTTGGATTCAAGCGAGCCTACCAAAAATTCCAGTGAGCCCGGTTTTCCCCTATAAATACGGGGTTTATTTTAGAATAAGGGGGTTCGAAATTTGAGAGAAAAACTCTATTTTTTAGAAGCAGAAACACCAACAAAAAAATCTATAAAAATATTTCTTTCAAAAATTCTTTAGATGCTTCCAGATCTAAAACACATTTGGATCCCGAAATTTACAATTTTTAAATTTATTTTCAACTTTCTTCTTTTCTTAAAAAATCCTTCGATATTCTCGATTCTAAAATAAATTTAGAACTCGAGATTAATTATCTCCGAGGTAAATAAACATTTTTATTTTCTTCACATACACAACTAAAAGGTGACGAGGAACGCTCCTGGGGATCGAACGAGTACGCCGAAGTGGATTCACACCGAAAGGGTAAGCCTCTAAGTTTCTAGAACTGCCGATTCCGTGCTCCTTGTCTACTACTTCTTCGAATTTCATCTGTCGACCTAGGATTTTTTACTTTATTCTAGATGTTGTAATTTTCCTTCTTCATCTGTAGTTTCTTTATTAATGGAAAGTCATGTTAGAATACCCCCATGAATGGAATACAAATTATTCCAAGATAAGAGACCTCACCTTTTGCCATGTTATCATTTTCACTAAATAAAAATGATCAACATACTTGTAATAAAAAAAATTTTTTATTTCTAAATAAGAACTTTAAATCGTTGATGTTTTAATTAGGCCACTCTGGCCTTCTCAAAATCAAATCGAACATATGTGAAAATATTGTGTCATATCTTGTCCTAACCTTTGCGGGTGTTGGTAGATTAGGATTAGATGTATGACTAGAATTTAATTTTCCTTCAGGTATTGCAATTTCAATTATTTTTTGGGTAATGTAATTAATAGGTTAGGCAGGCGGTTGCATCCCCCGAGGTTTTGTAATTTTTAATCTTTACTTTCCGCATTTACTACTTTATGGATGGATTTACCGCTTTCAAATATACATGAATCATGCATAATAACTCAAAAAATGACATAAGTGCGAATATGCGCAATTAAGAAATACGGTTTTCTATAGATATAATATAATGTGATCCAAAAAGAAATAAGCAACTTATCCCTTACCTGAATCTTCGTGTCTTAATGGGCCGTCCCCCGGACATTAAGCCTCACAGGATTCTAATTCCTAGAAAGAGCTAATCCAGGTGGTGACTCTACACCAAGAGACAGCAGATTCAGGTTTGATCGATAAAAAAATGATTTGCTTTCTCAATCAAACTTTTCCCGCATCCATGACTCAATACCGTTTTATTTTCAACTTAAACACCCCGGTGGATCGCGCTTTTCATCCCTTGCACTCTCGGTCCATTGCTCTGTGTCGTCCGCTCACAACTGGCTAATCCCCTCTTTTGCAATGCGAAATTATGAATATGTCATAATTAAGAAAATGCGGAATAATGTGATCAACAATTTTAGGCACTTATCCAAAATCTAAAACCTTTGAAAAAAAGGTTTAAGAAAATATCCACAATGGAGTCGCCACTATGACCGGACGACACGGATGCGATAGGCCGAGAGCACGCTCAGATGAGAGGTGCGGTCCATTGGGGTATTTTTATGAAAATAAAATACCGGGTCAAGGACCTGAAAAGGTTTGAAAGAGAAAGCGAAAACAATTTAGATAATCACAACCCGAATCCGTTATCTTGTAGTGTAGAGTCGCCACTTGGATTAGCTCTTCCTGGAGTTAAAGTCCTATGAGGCTTAATATCCGGGGGATGACCCACTAAGACATAGTGATTTGGATTCGGGATAAGTTGCTTACTTCTAGTTAGATCACATTATATTGCATATACATAAAAACCTTGTTTCTTAGTTGTGCTTATTCAAACTTATGTCATTTTCATGTTTATGATATGATTTATCGCACATGCGGAAAGCAATAAATACGTACATAGTGCAGTAAATAAATGCAGATAGATAAATTAATAAATTACAAAACCTTAGGGGATGCAACCGCCCATCCAATCTATTAATTAAATTTCCTTTAAAAATAATTGCAATACCCAAAAGATAATAAAATCCTAGGCATACATCTAACCTAATCTACCTGCATCCACACAAATTAGCACAGGGTATAACACAACATTATATTTACAAGTATGTTCGATTTGATTTTGGCGAGGCCCATGTAACCTAATTAAAATATCGGCGGTTGAAAATTCTTATTTTGGAAGAAGAAAATTCGTTTTTATTTAGACGTATGTTGCTCTTTTTTTTTTAATGAAATGACCACATGGCAAAAATGTGAGACCTTTTATCTAGGAATACTTTTAATTCCCTTCGTGGGGGTACTCTAACATGTACATTTGATAATTTCAACAATTAAATAAATAATTAAATAATAGGGATAAACAAATAAATAATATAATAAAATAATTAAATTAAATCGTAGGTCAGAATTGAGAAGAAAATAAAATATAAAACATAGGAAAAAGTAACTTTAGGACTCAGAGGCTTACCCTTTTGGCGAATCCACGTTGACAAATCCGCTTGATTTCCGGGTGCATCTCGTTCTTTTTTGTTTGATTTTCATGTGAAAATTTGTTATTTTTATCCTAAAAATATTCAGACTCGGACGCTAAATTTATTTTAGGTCCTAGAATATCTAAGGATTTTTGGAGCAAAAATGAAAGAAATTTGATTTCAAAATAATGAAATTTGGAACCCAAATGTGTTTTGGATCAGAATATAATCAAAAAAATTTTAAAAGAAAAATAAGAATTGTAATAAAAAAGTTGGAATTATCTCGTCAGGAAAAAAATTTTCAGGAAAAAATTCTTTCATCTTTTCGAGAGAAAATTTTTTTTTTTGTAATTTTTCGGTCCCTTTTTCTACTGAAAATTCCTCCTATTTATAGGGGGAGTTTTCCTAAAAATTTTGGGAAAGGAAAGAAATACCGGCGTCAGCCCCGATTTTTGGATTTTTTTTAATTTTAAAATTTTTAATTTAATTAAATAATTTTAATTAATAAATTTTTATCAAACGAAAATAATAAGTAATTTGTATTAAAGTCTAATTTTTCAAAGTCCTTAAAACAAATTAGTGACGAGAAGAGCTTCTATTTGAAGATAGCTAGATAATAAAAAATGTGTGATTCAAGGATTAAATCCCGAAAAGTCATCATCATTGAACGTGCGAGCTGGTACAAAATCTCATGCTCACACCAGTCAAGCAAAAAAGTCGTAACCACGGTTGTGAAAAACATTGACCAATTGAAAAAGAAGTGGCAAGGTTGATAAGTATCGGTCATATTTGCCCAGTTCATTACCCGGTGTGGATGGCGAACGTGGTTTTAGTGAACCTCCAAGATGTGCATCGACTTTACCGACATAAATAAGGCATGCCCCAAAGACAGCTATCCTCTACCAAGCATTGATCGATTGGTTGATTCAATCACATGATATGAAGCTCTATCTGTGCTAGATGCAAAGGTCGTCTACAATTAGATAGCAATAGCCAAGGAAGACGTCGAGAAAACCTCATTCATAACTCATGAGGAAACTTATTGTTACAATGGCATGCCATTTGGTCTGAAGAATGGGAGTGCCAAATATCAAAGGCTTGCAAATAAGATGTTCGATGGGTTGATCAGTGATAAAGTAGAGTTATACGTGGATAACATGGTTATTAAGAGTAAGTTGGTTTCCCAACCCCCATCGAAAGCGTAGAAGGTGTTAGAAACTTTGAACACATACAACTTGAAACTCAACAGGGAGAAATGTATCTTTGGCATCTCGGTTGGAAAATTTTTAGTATTCTTGGTATCAAAGAGAGGGATAGAGGTCAACCTGGATAAGATCAAGGCAATCATAGATCTTGCTCCATTGAGGAACATGAAAGATGTACAAAAGCTTAATGGAAGGATAAATGCCTTAGGTTGTTTCATATCATGCTCAACCAAACATAGCCTACCATTTTACAAATCCATTAATGGAGTAAAGAATTTTGCATGGATCGATGAGTGCCGGCTCACCTTTGAAGAATTGAAGAAGTTTTAGTCATCGCCTCCGTTATTAAGAAAGCCTAACCCCGGTGAGACATTATACTTGCATATCAGCACTAGGTAGGGTGTTGGTAAGGGAAGAAAAAATCGAGCAATGCCCAATATATTACTACAGGAAACTACTAAAAGATGCAGAATTAAGATACCCTCAGTTAGAAAAAGCAGCATTCGCGGTTATCACCACCTCTAAAAAATTACGCCACTATTTTCAATCACACACCATCATAGTGAGAACCAACCACTATTTGAAGAAAGTTCTCCAAAAATGTGAAACTTCTGAAAGGCTAGCTGAATAGGTGCTCAGGCTATCGGAATTTTACCTAGGGTTTGAACCTAGGAAAGCATTAAAAGGTCAAGTTCTCACTGATTTTGTTCAGGAAGCACTACCCCCAACAGAAGAATGTACGAGTAGAGAGGTGTGGAGGATATACAATATTATATATTGATAGAAGTGCAGTGCAAGGCCAGGGTGGCATCGGTATCCA
The DNA here is from genome assembly GCA_949673415.1 of Euphorbia schlechtendalii. Taxonomy (NCBI): domain Eukaryota; kingdom Viridiplantae; phylum Streptophyta; class Magnoliopsida; order Malpighiales; family Euphorbiaceae; genus Euphorbia; species Euphorbia schlechtendalii. The sequence continues at coordinate 6,236 of CATIWQ010221757.1, read as the reverse complement.
CATGGTTAGTCCGGGAGGAATTATTACTAATCAAATCATGCGTTTATCATTTCCAGTCACGAATAACACTGCAAAATACGATGCAATTATTTGGGCCTTACAATTGGTCAAAGTAATTAAGCTAGATCGAGCTCAGATCTGCAGTGATTCAAAATTGGTAGTAAACCAATAAGGAGGTGGTTATGTTACAAGAGATGAGACCATGTAGCGATATCTCCTTATTTCCAAAATGCTAATGACTGAGATAAAGTCGAAGGAATAAAAATAGAGATCTTACACATCTCGCGAGAACAAAATAAAGAAGCAGACAATTTAGCCAATACCACCTCAAAGCCAAGTGGAAAGAATGTTCTTCCATGTATAATTACTGATATACCTACCCCAAGCGTGGTAAGAATAGAAATTTTCATGACTCAGGATTGGCCTAGAGAGTTAACATCTTAATGGTATGATCCGATCCTCCAATATCTCACAGATTCCACCTTTCTTGAGGAAGAAGCCGAAGCTCAGAAAGTTGTAAGAAAATCTTTCCAGTATGTAGTCATAGGAGGACAATTGAATAGAAAATCTCTAACTCACCATTGGAAGAAGTGCCTTGGAAAAAGAGATGTTGATCATGTCTTAAGAGAAATTCATAAAGGCATTTGCGGAGGGCATGAAAAGATGGATACCATAGTGAGGAAGGCGAAGTTGCAAGGGTTCTATTGTCACATAATTGAGTAGGATGCGAAGGAATTGGTACAAAATTGTCGAGCATGCCATGCATATGCATGTAACATCAAAGCCCCACCCATAGAGATGACGGTGATAAAGTTGGCTTGGCCTTTCTCCTTTTGAGGAATTAACATTATAGGCCCACTTCCTATCATCATTTATCAAAGTGGGTTGAAGGTGAAGCCACATCTAAAATTTCCCCATGATAGGTGATTCATTTCATCAACAAGAGCATCATCACTATGTTTGGCATACCTCACACAATCATAATCGGTAATGGATCTCAATTCAATTGTGAGGCATTCAATGCGTATTGTGAAGGGTTACACATTAAGCTCCATTTCATCTTAGTATCTTACCCACAATGCAATTGGATGATCGAAGTAACAAACCAAACTATTATCGATGAAGTAAAAAACAGGGTACTGAGCATGAGTACGACATGGGTTGATGAATCCCAATCATCTTGTGGTTCTATCAAATAACTTAGTGAACGATGATAGGAGAAACACCATTCATACTAACATATGGCACTGATGACATCCTCCCAATAGATATTGGAACCCCTAGTGAGCGAGTGATCCATTATGTGGGAGTAGCGAACAATGATATTAGCTTGAGAAAGAATGTAGACGAGCTAGAAGGAAGGTGAGACAGAGCATCCCAACGCATGGTTGCTTATAAGCAAAGGGTGGTCGCAATTTTCAACAAATTGGTCCGGCTAAGATCTTTTCAAATAGGAGAGCTATTTCTGCGAAGCAAAGAAGCCTCGAGAACAAGAGCATGACAAGGAAAATTTGGTATCAATTGGGAATGCCTTTTTAAAGTTCACCCAAAAAGTAAGCCTCAATTCATACAAAATCCAAGAAATGGATGGATGAGTCATACCACGGTCATGGAATGCAATGGACCTGCGAAAATTTTAAGTTGGGGAGTAGATTGCAAGCTTTTTGTGTTTAGATAGATTTTAATAAGCATTTTATATTTCCTCCAAGTGCTTTTATGGCAGTGTCCTTCTTACGTAGGAATTTATAAATCCAAGTTTATTTGATCCAACAATTTCTTTTACCTCGATTTAAATGTACTAGCTTGATATTTTTTGATTGAAGATATGGATGGAATAATTTGTAACTTAGTGAATGAAATAACTTGTTCAAAAGAGTGAGCTATAATTAACCCCAGTAAATGAAATAATGTTTAACGTTGTTCATACCCTAGCAAGTTATAATTAACCCCGGTAAATGTAAAAGTTTCAATGTTATTAATACGAGCAAGTTACAATTAACCTCGGCGAATGAAATAATTGTTTATGTTGTTCATAAGAGTGAGTATAAAACAACCTCGGTGAATGACATGTTTTGAGTTATACTGAGCCCCAGTAAATGAAATAGATTCTAAGTTTTTTTGTATGAGAGATGGTATAACTAATCTCAGCGAAAAGAGCAATTTTAATTGTTTATATGACGGAGTTATGATTAAACCCGTTGAACAAGAAATGTTAAAAGAAGAATGCAAATAAACAAAAGAAAGGAAATTTTTCATTACTAATTGAAAATGTACAAATTACAAAGTCTAAGAAGGTAGAGTAGAAGCATCGTCATCCACATCCTTCATCTCAGATAGGCTGGAGGTCACCCATGAATGTTAGGAATGAGCACTCTTCAACCTCTTCATCATCCTTATCTTCATTATCCTCTCCTTCCACGATAAGGTTTTCGAGCCTCTTAAAGAGCCTTTGATCATCAGGCCAAAAGCTGAGTGGATCATTGGGCCTCGGCTCTAGAAGTAGCACAAGTTCATCGAGGTTGGAAGAGGGGAATAGAGATCGGGCCTTGCGGAGAAAATTAACCCGAAAATTAACCTTGTACATATTCTAACGGTCGGTCAAGCCAAGATCTCTCTTTTGAAATGGGTGCTTCAAAGCCTTACACCGATGTTAGAGTTAGGACTTGACCTTATCTAGCTTGTTATATTCAGCGGCCATTGACTCAACTTTCTTTGCGCTTTCCTCCAAGTCCATATACAAAAGCTCTACTCTTTCCAATACTTCCTTCTTCTCAACTTCCACTAGAACAAGGGCGGCAACGTGTTCCTCCACCAACTTGGCTGTATCAGCCTTCACTTTGACAACCTCGACTTTATAGTCCTCAGTCATCTTGGTCAACTCCTCCTCCAGCTTCTTTTTGGCCTCGATAAGAGACTCCTTTTCCTCGGTCGCAGATTTCAAACTCTTCAGCTCTTCTTCAACCTTAGCTATAGAATAAAAAGCGTCTTATTTGCTAATGCAAGATCCTTCTTCTCCAACCAGAGTTCCTTAATTTTGGAACTTCAGACCTTCATCTTCTCATCCAGATACACAGAATGAGCGAAAGCCTGGGGCAAGTGATGAGGTCACAAAGGATGAGGAAAAAGTACAATGTTAAAAAATAATAATAACAGAAGTACAAAGAATTAATTTACTTGAGGAAGAAGATGTTGGAAATAATCTCGTGCAGACCTGGTCAAAAGCAGTTAGTGGAAGCTGATTCTGTGGAATTAGTTAGTTCAAATAATTGCAGATTTTTTGCAATGTTAGTTTTGTGTTTAGTTGTTATTTTGGTTGTAAATAGCTGTTTTTAGATTGATTGTTAGTACCTCAGAAATTCAGTTCAATAAAATAACTTCAGTTTCATCCCATTCTCTCTGTCCATCTCTATTTTTCAGTTAATAAAATAGAGACATTAATCTAAGTTTTATATTCCTGGTTCTATCATAATTGTCTTTGTTGTTCGGAAGTAGGCACTGAAGAGATTGAAGCAACTTTATTTAACGAGTTTATATATCTAATTGGGTGTTATTGTGTTTGGGTGTTATCTGCCAAGATACGTTTTTCCCAAAATTCCCATGGAAGATTATATAATCTAACTCAAACCTGTGCGGTCATAGGCTTATAGTTTGTAGGATCAAACATGTGCGAAGGATTGCATTATGCCAGGTTGTAAGCTCGATTTTCCCTGTTGCCTCACTCTATTGATTGCCAAATATAATGGCATGATAACATGATAAAACACTTCTCCCAATGAAATCAACTTCCAGTCTAATGAAAGATCCCAAATCTTGGACAATATTAGCCTTTAAGTCGGCATGCTTCCATGGTGAATCACCCTTCGAAAGTCTAAGATGACCAATAACAGAGAACTTACATGTTGAAAGACAATCCTCATATATTTGTTGAGGAATCTTGACTGCCTTATACCCAATACATGCGTCTGAGATGAGGCTACAAAGGTTGAGAGCCAACTTTTTGATAGAATCAGCTGCTTTCTCTCCTAAAAGAATTCAAGCAAAAGGTAACTTAGGGTTTTTGCTGACGTGATTGTGGTTGCTCTCCTTTTTCGGTGTAGGAAAATCACGATTCATGATAAGGAAGATACTATCGTCCGCAACTGAAGGGGGACTGAGAGGAGTTGTGGACGTTGAAATGCCGGTGGCCATAGCTAGCCGGAATCTACTGAATTAGTGAATGGCCGCTAGGGTTTTATTGAAACCCTAGCTGAGCTCTCTCTTTCTTTTTAAACTTTTGATGCGTAGTATCAATGGTTCAATGCTTTGATTTGAAAGTATTTTATTTTCATTAAATATCAACTCATCAAACCCCCTCTTTTAAGTATTTCTATTCAACACAACGATTTTTACAAAATCATAACTCTTCTTGTGGGATCGATCCTACTTACATTGCTACAAATCCAAGTAGGTTATATATTTGGTGGATTCAACATTCGCCAATATATACATATAAATTTTACATATTGTATTATGAATATGTAACCTAGAGTTATTTTAGTCTTAGTAAGAACTGATTTTGGAATATTTAACCTTGAGTCAGTATTGTAACTCCTAAAAATAGATGTAAAAAAATATGTTAACATAATTGAAGCCCTTAAAAATAAAAGTATCCCCGAGAAGCGCGCCTCATGGACACCCTCGTATATCAAATGGCGAGGCGCCAAGGGCTGGAACCTAAATAAGGCACGCCTTTTTAAACTATGGAGAAGATGCAGTTTAGGTGGAAGGGGTTGCTTCTCATTTTACCCTTTTTTATGGCCTAATACAAAGCTTTCCCACATGAGCTTGACACCTTTTCACTCTTGTCGCCCCAACTTCAACTTGCCTTCACTAACATCCTGAGCTTGGCAAAACGCACCAAACAACCTCCTCAAGTTGGCATTAATGCGCAAAAGTCAACGCGTGTCGATGATGTGGTTAACATGCACTTAAATTTGATGATACATTAGCGACATTAGAGACTAATTTGAATTGTGGAAAGTCCAATGTGAAGTTTTATTCTTCATTCTTCTTGTTTTTATATAAAAATGAGTTATTTGTCTTCTTTTTCTATAAATTTAACAAACAACTTTTTTTATTTATTTGGTATGTTTATGTTATAAATTGCCCCGGAGTTTGAAGAAAATGCTAAATTAATGACTTAGAATGAATAATTAAGCAAGTCACATGCATGAAATAAGGAAAGTTATGTACACACGTGTTAACGCCAACTTGAGGGGGCTGTTGGATGCATTTTTCCAAGTTCAAGATGGTAATGAGAGCAAGTCGAAGTTGGGGGTGCCAAAAATGAAAATGTGTGAAGTTTAGGGGGCAAACTACGTGTTAGGTTTTTTAAATTAATTTATTAACCTTTTTTCTTTTTACAACTGTCACTTTTGGATCTTAGAAAAATTTCAAAATAAGTATCGTTTTAGGATTCCAATGTACATTTTTGAATATTTTGTCAATTTTATCCTTATTTAAAGCATATTGAAAATGATAAAAGGGATAAAGTATCCAATCAACTTTTCAATTAACAAAAGTAATAGGGGTCAATAAGGATTTTTATTGCTTTAATTAATATGATCTTGGTATTGACAAACAACCTTAAAGCGACAATTATGTTGAAATGGAACGAGTAGTTTATTTTGTATTTTACATTATAATCAAGGATATTTAGGTAATTTACTTACTCACTTTATTTTAAAAACCTATGTATTCTTCCCGAACACAATTTTACTCAATCTTTTATGTTTCCTTTAAGGCCAAATACTTGTACATCTCCCTTGACTACAAAAGTCGGATATCACCCTGAACTTTCAAAGTTCCAATCAACCACCTGAACTTGGTAAAAATGCATCAGTTTGTCCCCTCAATGACACATGTTAACTTTTGGTTGGAGAGAGAAATATGAAAATGACATTTTTGAAAAGTCAAAACAACCAGATTTTGACACGTGACGTTGCTGGGTAAGTGGTTGCTTTTGCCAAGTTGAGGGGGTATTTGATCCTTTTGAAAATTGGAGCATGACATCCGACTTTTGTTGCCAAGTTAAGGAGGTAATTATGCATTTAACCTTCCTTCAAATACATTCCCCTACATTTCTATCATTTCATTTTTTATCCTTAATGATTCTTGCAAAACTTACTCTCCATCAAAACCTTGGATTACAAAATCACAAATTAATTAATTAATTATTTTATAATTAGGTTATTTGT
>CATIWQ010221719.1:0-25728 GCA_949673415.1 Euphorbia schlechtendalii | reverse complement strand
CATTTATCAAATTTGGCAAGGATGAGTGGTGAGTAACATTCAAGAGCAACATTCCAAGTAAGTTTCGATTTATATTTCGATGCAACATGAATTAGTATAAGTTATATAGTTTTAGTTTAATGCTTCCAATAAGTTTAAGTGAAGTAATATCTAATGGTATTCTTACTATTAGTTTTATATGCAAATCTCGAATAAGTCCTATAAGTATTACGTGTGTTTAAAGTGTTAGGAAACTATAGCCATAATACTTTGAAATTGATTAATAAAGGATGAGGGTATTAAAGAAAAATCAAAAGAAAGAGAGGATAACCAATGAGTTATGCAAAAGGTGAGGAATGGTACGGAGCAGAAACTGCAACAATTCATTGAGTGAAAAAGAAAAGAAAGCATAGCACGAAAAATGGGTGCAAAGTACAAAGTACTTCGAAAAACATATGCTTAAAAGAAAAAAAAATGAGAGAGTGGTATGGAGCATAAAATGCAACCACTGAAAAAAGGGAAGAGTGGTATGGAGCATAGAATGCAACCACTGAGAGTGTTTTAGCATCCTAGGTTACCTAAAAATGCCTTGAGAGAAATTAATTAAAGTGTGCTTTCTATGTCCTTTATACTTTTTACTATGCTTAAGAGAAGGTAATGTTCGAGTATGCATATAACGCTTATATGAAGATGTGATTTGGCTGACTCTCCATTAAGAACAAACGTATGCAAATAAGTTATATAAATTGCGCATTACTAATTTGTGAGAAATTTCAAACTTCTACTTGAAATCTTTTACGACGTGGAATGTGGTACTCATTGCAATAGTCTTTCGCCAAATGAGGTACGAATTTGTTTTCCAATTTATACACTTCTATTGAATTTACCTTGAGGACAAGGTAAAAGTTAAGTGTGGGGGTATGATAAGTGTATAATTACACTTAATATCATATTAATTTTACACATTAAACACTATGAATTAAGTCATTTTTATACTTCATATAAAAGATTTCACTATGAATTAAGTCATTTTTATACTTCATATAAAAGATTTCACGTGGTATGTAGTTGTTTTTTTATGCAAATGCAGATACTAGGTAAATCTTGGGAATAAAATGATCTAAAGTGGAATTCTATGAAAAGAGAGTGAAAAGGGTGCAAAAAGATGTGTGGAACTTACAGATTTGGCTTAGGATCGAAGCTGTCAAAGATCGATGAAGTTGCAAGGAGAATTCCAAAGAAAATGCATTTCATGGTAGTGACAATTATTTGCGGTCGCGACTTGTATACTTCAGAAATAGAAGTCTGCCAATCAAGATTCACGATTATGACATATATATCGCGGTCGTGACTTGGACGATTTTCTGGGTTTATCTTCTTAACTACCAACCGCTAGATAAGCATGATCAATCGCCATCAACTACCAACAAAAATACACTTATCAGAAGTCAACCAATCATGAAAAGGTGCCTATCCATTGTGTATTAAATCAAAGTTTCTCAACCAATCTCAATGAAGAGATGCAATCTTTCAGCAATGGACACAACCCTTCGTTTGGATAGACGCAACCCTTCAAACTCTATAAATAGGGTTCCAATCATCACAAATTTCGTGCACCACCACAACAAAGAGTGCAGATGAAAGGGGTGAAAGATAGTGTATAGCGTGTAGATAGAGAGTTCGCTACATTCATAAGTGTTAGCAAGAAAATATTTAAGTGATTCGAATCCTTATTTCGATCACTAGATTTCTCTATATTCTCAAGCGATTGTTATATAAGTGTACTTGCAAATCACTTATGAATAAAAGTTTTCTTTCTTCAATATTCATTTGTTCGATATTCGCAATGAATAGCATCCTAGCGAAGGTCTGTACGGGCAGAGACTGAATTCAAAGCAGACGCAGGAATTATGGGAATTGATGACTCCCATTAAAGAGTGGATATGGTTTGATCAACTTTAGCTTTCACTTGCATACCTTACAACTTTGCTTTGCTTTCTACTTATACTTTTTATTTCGAAGTTTATGATATCTCTATGTGTCATAATACATATTTCATGTTAAGTCATTTATGTTAATCAAGTTATATGCGTTGGAGTTAATTTTAAGAGTAATTTCAGGGTTAAAAATATTGTGCATAATCACTAAATCTATTATATAATGCTGTTTAGTGAGCCAACATTTTTGGAATGGTAACTTGCTAAATGTGGCTATGTGAGAGCGACCCGTACTAATCATAGTATTGACATAGTCCAGGTTTATATTATTGTCTTAATTCGTTTGCGCTAGATTTAGAAAAGTCATTTCATGTGTTGCTCTACGGCGAATAATTGAACATCTGAGTATTTAGAATGGAGTTTGTTAGATTAGTTTAGTGAATCGTAACATCTTTCTTGAACTTGCATTCTTTCTCTGCTATACTTATTTCGTAGGGAAATCTATATATTTAGATTCTCTAATCTTTCATACCTATATTTACTCATTTTTCATTCTAACTCTTCTTTCCTAAAACTTTACTTCATTATATTTTATTTTCCTTATTTTATCTTCCTTGTTGATTTCTGGAACTATCCTTTCCCTGTGGGATCGATATCTTTTAAAACTACATGGCAACTGTATACTTACAATTATCATCATTTTTCTATTTGATAAGAGGTACTGATAACACCTATATTTTTCATGAATAAGTTTTTTGCATCGTTGATATATAGTCGAATCTTGAGAACAAACTATTAAACTTATCAATAGAAAAGTGGTGAACAATACAAGTACTAAAATTGGTATAATATATATCATTCCCATACTTAAACTAATATAATACAAGTATGTAAAAGTGTTGCATTTTTTATAGCTATTGATGGACACTCATTCTAATGTTATCTATAAAAATCTTATACATACTATTTGTGTTTTTTTCACACAAACATGTATAATATTATCTATAAAAAAACTTATATATACTATACCATTATTGAAACTGGTATAATACATATAATAATATATATTATACTAGTATTAGAATTGGTGTAATATACATTATACCAGTATTAGATTTGGTATAGTATACACTACACCAGTATTAAACTAGTATAATACATAAAATATACATTATACCAGTACTAAAATTGATATAATATATACCATACCCATATTAAAACTAATATAATACAAGCATGTAAAGTGTTGCGTTTTTTATAGCTATTGATGGACACTCATTCTAAGTTGTTAAATGGCAATGGTTCAATGAAATAACACACTATTGTATTTGTTCAATTCTTTGAATGGTTGGTTGTTATTTTGATTGTTTATAATATATTGGGTTTAATTTTGTTGTCACAACAACTACATTTTGGTAGATGGATTACTTTGTTGACTCAAGCTAAAGTAGTCAAGGGTGCGAGGCACACATAGGACGCAAGGTCGAGCCTTGAGCCTAGGTGTGTCTGAGGCACAGTCAAGGCGCAAGATCAAGCCTTGGCACACTCAAGACACAAGATTGAGCCTTAGAGCCTGAGGCACGCCTAGGCGCGTCTGAGGAGCGCCTTTAACTACTATAATTTAATAACCAATTTTTGTTCAAAAACCGATTATTTCTCATAAAAGCGAACACGTTTTAAATGAAGAGGGAAGGAGTAGAAATATTTACGTTAGTGAAAATGGTTTATGTCTCGGGTGCTAATATGGTAATGGCTTAAAGTGCTTTAATTGTGATATGTATACTAATATTTTCTTTATCATTTTTTATCACTTTGAAATCTCAGAAAGAAGATGGAGATGCTGCTAGAGCATATATTGGTGTTTCGGGTCTCAAAGACATCGGAAGATAATTGGGCACACCATTCTCCTTCCTATAAATACTAGTCTTGGAAATGATTCTTCTACACCTGAAAGTCCAATGCAAGCTCCACTGCTAATCACGCTTCCCTTCATTGTGACTCCTTCATCTCCGGTGTCTTTCCTTCAATCTGAACCTCCTCCTTCATATCTAGAATTGGGTGCCATTTTCTGTTTAGCTCTTGAAGATCAAGACAAGTCTGCAATTGGTGTATTAAGTGTTATGCAAATAACTGTTTCATTTGCTCCAATCAGAAAAGGATTAAACTAGGAATGACTCGACATTTGCTTTGTACTATCTCTCACTCGATCAGAGTAAAAAAACTTAGCTTGTCAAAATGACTCTGACATTTTCTTTTCCATTATATCATCATAAGCTCTAACTTTTGCCTTTCAATTGAGTTTATGATGTTATATATAGCTTCATCATTTTATTTCCCTCTTTATACCATTTTATAACAATATTATATATACTTATATTAGTTTTACCTTTGAAGGTCTTAGTTTTACTATATCACTTAACTTTCATGCTAGTTTTATATCAGTATAACAATTTTATACAATTGTTTCACTGATTATACCAGTTTCATATAGGTATAACAAGTTTTGAACATGTGTTATACTAGGTTGAACCCAAGTTTGAAGATGATGTGATGGTTGGCGACCTAAAGAAGTCGTTATTAAATGTTGATGTTAGTAGAAATCTTGTTGAGATCGCAATTGCACTAAAAAATATAGTATAATGAGTATTATACCAAACTGCAAACTCGTATAATACGCATTATACCACCTCGAAAAAATTATATAGAATAGCCAACAACATTCATATCTATAACTAAATAGGCATAATACATATTATATCAGAATATAAAAAGGTATAAAGCCTATTATAACAAAGTAAAATTACAACAAAACCATTATAACAACAAACAAACAGGTATAATGAATATTATACCAAATAGAAAAAACATATAAAGTCTATTATACAACCTACAACACCAAAATAAACAGGTTTAATACATATTATACCAAATGAAAATAACGTATAATGTATATTATACCAAAACTAAATTACAGTAAAACCATTACAACAAAAAAAGTAATGGTATTTGATAAACACTTCTCAGCCTAGCAGAGTCTCGATAGAGCAAAATTAAGATTTCAAATTTAAGCTACTTTGGTGCAGCCATTTCTTTTGCCCTTTTCGAGTATTGTTGTAGAAATGCTACCCTTGAAATATAAAGAAAACATGTTTGATAAGGGATCTGATACATTGTAACACTCACAACTAACAAACACTTATATATACAAAATCACATAGAGTAAAAAATTAGCTTGCACAAAAACTTAAAAAGTAAAAAATCAAACATGTGAAAGAGAACAACGAAACTTCTTATAATGTTTTGTCTTTGCTATACCACATGCTTGATAACAAGCCAGTATGACCGCAAGCGGACAACACACCAATCTAACCAAACATGTATAAACTAATACAAGAGCAAAACAAACATGCATAAAACGTATGATAACAAATAGAAAAAATGTATAAAGTCTAAACATTCTCACTATATGTCGATACTATCATATTCTGCTTAATAACTATATCATTACTAATTATCTCATCAATCGGCATCATACTTGAATCATTTATCAAACCTGAAATGACAAAAAAAGACAAATTAACTGAAAAAAGATATTGTTATAAAAAAATTATAAAAGACACATTGGTGCTATTCTGCGTCATATCATATATCAAATGTAACAAATGCTAGAAGAACACATTGAATAACATCATATATTATTCAAAAAATAAAAAACAAGGTGAAACATAACTAGAAACTAATAGAAAAATGTATAATACATATTATGCAAAAAAATAAAAATGGTATAATAACTATAAATTAACATCAAAATGATAAAATATGCTACACAATGCATTCAAATAACAATGCTAAATAAAGAACACCAAAAAAGCAAATATGCAATCAATAAAAACAAGTGTAATGCATATTATACCAAAAAACCAAAGACTATAAAAAGTGTTACATACCCACAACTTAAGTTTGTCTCCTTGATCGATAACACAAGAGAATGACCTAACAATAGCAAGCCATACTCGTATTGAGCCACTGAGCACCTGTAAAACTGCAATGATAAAACAATTTAACAAAATATAATTAAAAATTATAATTAAACATTTTAAACATATAGAGTAATAACTGAAGTATATCAAAGTAATTTTACCAAATTCTTTATTCTAAGACACTACAAGAATAAAAATTTCAAGAAACCATACTCTTTTGATACCACACTCTTAGTAGATACTGATAAAGACATAAATATCATTGCCAAAGAGTTTCATTAAATAAGCATGAGCTGACACTTGTATATATTAGTTGCCAATCAACTGAAAGTACTATAGTTTAAATTGTAGTTTTTTTCAAAGAAAGATTATATCACTTTCAATAGCATATAAGAAGGAACAACATTCCTGAACAGTGAACAACCACCTCACAAACACATTAAAAAAGGAAAATTGCATGCCATTGTTAACTACAAAAAAAGTTGTATTCTTCCACAAGATCATTTTCAACTAACAATTTAGCAGAAAGGTCTCCAACTATCTCATTTTTAGAAAGCATGATATCTAGTTTGCTTCTTGTTGACATAGCTAAGGGGCCACTAAAATGGAACAAGGAAAATTCGGAGCTACTCAAGATTACACCAACAAAAGCAAAGCATATCAAGCAGTACAAGTGTCTAGGTTGTAGTGGAAAGAGGGCTAGAGTTTAAGACATCAATTGAATAAAGCAAGCAAGGTTTGGAACGCTTTGATTTGCATACACCAATCTTCCCTTTGCTACATTTAGATTAAGATTCTCAACAACAGCATGGCTAAATTCAACAAAATCAATAGACTTAAATGCCACAAGTTTCACCATTAACGAAATCAAACTCATGTGAGATTATCATCTATGACAAAAAGTAGAATTAGAATTCAAAAACAACAAAATTGAAATAAGAAATTGAAAACAAACTCAATTAAGATTATCATCGCAAAAAAAAAGAAATATATCCTTCTACTAGGAATTTCATCGAACAGGTGGTGTGCTATTAAGATTATCATCCAAGCATGAACAAACTCAATTCAAACTCAACTGTCCAAAATGGAACTAAGAAAATTGGAAAAAATAGAATGAATAATTGACATTAAACAAAACGAAACTAGAAAATAAATATGAAATAGGAAAAAACTTACAATGAATTCACCGAATACTAAAAAATAGAAGAAAGAAGAATTAGAATACAAACAGAAGAAGAAATCAACCAAAAAAACCAACCAAAAGATCAGACAAAAAAATCACAACTGAAAATCGCAAATCAGGAGGAGAAGAAATTGGAGATGAAAAAATCGAAGCTGAAACTACAATCAGGAGGAGGAGAAGAAATCAGAGATGAGAAATTAGAAGTTGAAATCACAATCAAGATGAGGAGAAGAGATCGTCAATCGGGAACCCCTAAATTGGAAGTGATGAAAAGCTGGAATTATGATCCATATATATGAACGTAAAATTAGAATAATGAAAACAAAATAGCACAAAACTTTAATTAAATATTGTTTAGGACACATTAATTAATAAATCTAATATCTAGTCATTCTTTACAATTCCCCATAAAAAAATCCACCGAATAAATCCTACAAGCCACAACCAAAATTCCTTATAAAGTCATAATAAGCCAAATACATATGGAAGTTGTTGAAGAACACTATGAAGTTCCTCCATTACCTATTAATCTCAAATCTGACCAGATGAAAGCCACGAAGATATGAAATTACAGAAGTTCAAAGCTGCCATGATTATAAAGCTAGAGGAGGAGTTGTTTTACTCCACACAATGACCAATGCCTATAACCAATGACCAATGCCCATGATCAATGACCAATGCCCATGACCAATGCCTAAAACTGTAACCATAATTATGCCTATGACTATAACCATGATCTAGATCATGACTACTGTACTGTCATATCTATATTTCAAAATAAATTTCACAACTTCAAAAGTCAAGGAGTGTTGAAATTTGACTTAGTAAGTTGTTTTGAATAAGTTTAGATTTTATGTTAGGATTTGATATCAGAAAAATGTGATAAGAATAGAAATTTTTGAAATTGAATTTCTTATCATGTATTATATTCACTTTTCCTTCTACAATTTCCTCTCATCTCTTTTTAATTATATTTATGTTCATATATTTACAACAATGCTGCAATAAATAATAGTTAAAGAATTGTTAATCTGAGTATCACTATGCTTTATAATCCTTGCAAACACTGAAATTTCTTGAACAAGAAGCATTGGAGGACAAATTATCTGTTCAGCTCGAGCTATCTTGCTTTTCCGAACATGCATGTCATCTCATTTGGACACAAAATCTTCCTATTTCCGGAAGTTTTACAGTCAAAATTGATGTGTTGAGTAAACCTGTAGCTTCTATTCTTAGGATATCGAATTGTTTAAAAGTGATTTTAATAACATTAAAACGAGAATTGAACTTGATTGTGTATTATGTGAACTTGCATTGCATTCATTATCCTATAATTTATTTGCATGAAACAAAACTCTTTTAGAAAATGATTACAGAATGGTAAGATTAATATGTCAAACGATAACTGTCACTGGATTTCTGTTACAACTCCTTAGATATTTGTTTCTAACTGCAACAAGCAGAGCTACAACATCACTTATTCTCATTCTTTCTTCGGGTGACTCTGCTGAGCAACCAACTCCGATATGAAGTATCGAAATCAAACAATCCCTTGTTCCACTTCTGCCATTTTCTATACTTTCCTTTCCAAGGATTGGATCTAATATTTCCACCACTTCTTCTGGCAAAGCATCCTTCACATAGTCATGAAAACTTAGCACGTCACTAAACGTCTCATCGGTTGGCCTTTTACCCGTAAACAACTCTAGCAAGAGAATTCCATAGCTGTAAACATCACCATTTGTCGACACCTCGTTCCCCGTTCCATACTCTGCTTTCAAACCAGAAAAAATGCAATACGAAAAATAAAAAAATCACAACTCTGAAATTGTGTACTCGTATAAGCATAGTATTTACCTGGCGGAGCATAACCGACAGTTCCTCTTATCCCAATAGAGCTTGATTGGTTGATGGCGTCATCACAGCTCGACTCAAGATAAAGCTTAGGTAGCCCAAAGTCACCTACACGAGCTGTCATTTCTTCGTCAAGAAGAATATTGCCAGGCTTGAGATCACAATGAATGATTGGTGTTTCACATTGGTTATGAAGATAGTCGAGCGCATTTGCTATGTCAAAAGCAATATTCAATGTTTGTAAAGTGTTCACAATCCTTGGCATGTTATTCGCCGTATGATGCAACCAATCGTCTAGGCTTCCATTGACCATGAACTCGTAAACCAAAGCCTTGAAATCATTTCCCTAATAGTCAATACTTGAACATGCAGTGAGTACCTTGACAAGGTTTCGATGTTTGAGGTTTCTTAGTGTTTCACATTCCACTAAGAAACTCTTGAAAGCTCACTGTCGGATTAAATTGAACACCTTCACAGCAATACAAGTTCAAGTGTTCCTTTAAAGACAGATCCAAAACTACCCGAACCAATCAAATTAGCTGATGAAAACCCTTTTGTAGCATTGTGCAGAGTTTGATAAGATAGTTCCAAAAGCTTCCTCGGCAAAAAGTTTGAATCAGCTTCTTTTATTTTCTTCTTCTTGAAAAGATAAAGTAAAACAGACACAAGTGCGACCACCAATAGACTACAGGTAACGGAAATCACTAATTTGACTGTCTGTGTCCTTCCTCTCTTTTTTGATGTTCCAGAAATACTAGGTGGCAAGTGAAATGCAGGGTTACCCTCACAAAGTCTATTGTGTCCTTGGATTGAAGTAGAATTCGCATATCTGAAGACACCGTTAATAGGAACCGAACCCTCAAAATTGTTATAAGACAAGTTCAAATGCTTTAACAAGACAAATCTTGACTAAAACTCAGGTATTTCACCTGACAAATTGTTACGAGATAAATCTAAATCCTGAATGGCCTTTAAGGACTCGAACAACGCGGGAATGGTCCCTTGGAAATTGTTGCTGCTCATGTTTAGTATCTCTAGAGTTTGACAACTACCAAGAGCGCTTGGAATTTCGCCCGATAATCTGTTACCCGAAACATCAAGTCTGCCTAGAGTTCTCAAGTTACTTACTTGGTCAGGTAACGCCCCAGTCAACCTGCTTCGAGATAGATCAAGAATTATTGACAGTGAAGAGAGACTAACAACTTCCTTAGGAATGCTACCACTGAAGTTGTTTCGAGAGAGATCCAACGTGATGAACTTCTTGCAACTTCCTATACTTGAAGGGATGCTACCCCCAAGATTATTTCGACTTGCATTCAACTGAATCAGCTCTGTCAAGTTACCCAAACAGTGCGGTAATTCCCCGAAAAACTTGTTCATGCTCAAACCGGAAGACTTAAGATTTCAGAGACTCCCGAAACCCTTTGGAATCCTACCCGACATATGATTGGATGACACATCAAAATTCTCCAAGTTAACTAAATTCCCTATTCCAGTCGGTATCCCTCCCCATATACTATTGAAAGAGATGTCAAATCTTGTGAGATTTATGGGAAAAATCGTCACCATATTTGGCAAAATCCCTCCAAAGTTATTGCCACTGAATTCTAGCAACACTAACCCAGTACTAGTATTAATCAAAGAATTGAGAAAGTTCAAGTCATTAGCTTTGTTAAATCCTAGATTGTTGTCACTAAGCACAAGCCATCCTAGCCCAAGCAAATGATCTAGAGATGGAACATCACCGCTGAATTGGTTTACAGAAAATTGAAGCTCCATCAGATTGGATGCATTTGATATCGAAGCTGGAATTTTTCCTGTAAGATTGTTCATGGCAACAGAAAAATATTTCATACTTGAAAGTGAGTAGCCTAAAACTGAAGGCAAACCACCCTGCAATTTGTTACTTCCAATGTCTAAAAGCTCAAGAGATGAAATATTAAAGAGAGAAGGCGGTATGGTTCCTGATAGATTGTTTACAGACAAAGTTAAGAAAGCAAGATTTTTGAGTTGATTGAATGATTCAGGTATTTGTCCAACCAAATTATTTCTAAAGAAAGATAAGGTATAAAGAGATGATAAGTTGGTAATAGAATGAGGGATACTTCCTGTTAAAAAGTTGTACGCAATGGAAACATATTCCAGATTCAAAAAATCACCCAAGTCTAATGGAATTTCGCCTTCAAGTTTGTTGTAGTTGAAATTGATGAACCGGAGATTCGAGCATCTAGTCATGTTGGTTGGAATCTTCCCAGTTAATGAATTATTCCGCAAAAGAATTTGCTCCAAACGACTCAGGCGACCAATCTCAGGAGGGATTTGGTGAGAGAGGAAGTTGTTTCTGAGACTTAAGATTCTGAGAAATGTTAAGTTGCCAATGGTAGGGGTTATCGAACCTTCAAGACCAAGGTCATTGAGCTCCAACTGAGTCACCCTCTTATGTTTCACGCCGCAACTAACTCCGTACCATTCGCTGAAATGGATCGAATCATTCCAGGAAGTTAGAACACCAAATGGATTATTTGTTATCTTGGCTTTCAAGTCAAGTAAGGCATGATGATCAGTTTTGTTACTAGCACTCGCAACAGAACTTGACGATCCAGAAAATATAATGTAAATGCAGAGAGTCAAGAAATTTAAGAACCGTGAAATTTCCATTATCTGCAATACAGAATCTGTCATGTTTTGAGTATGATATGAATGAGTTTATATTTTAAATTTTGGGTCACTCATTTGTTGATGTATGGTGTCAATGTCAACGTGATGAAAATAGTGTTGGTATGTTGACTTACCAAAGACCTGTTTGGTATTGCTTTTCAAGTTGCTATCCCAATAAATTGGTCTCACAAACTTTTAATATGTTTACATATTTTAGCTTTGAACAACACATTTTGATCCTTCATATTATATAATCAGGAACTGTCTAACTTGTTTTTTTTCAAAATCAACTCTGCTGCTTATAGCAAAAGTTTGAAAATTGAACTTTTCGAAAAAACAGCTTGGGAAAGCAATCCCAAACTGGCCCCAAGTCAATGTCTTCAATTGTTTGGGGTTGGTGTGTTGAATTAAAACAATAACGGTTAGCTATTCATTGGCTTATAATAAGCTCTTTATCATATAATGAGGGCTTTATTAGATACGTTTGATCTATGTAGTACCCAATATGAAATGGGAGTCCACACCAAATTAAACTGTATAAAAATATACACGTATGAAAAAAATTATTTCTTTAGATAATATAATAGTAACATAATAATTAAAATTATTTTATTTTAATTAAAAAGTTTTTTATGTTGTTAAAAATTACAAAACACCTAGTAAATCATCAACTCACTCAAATTGTCTTCTTTCGCTTGCGGACTTTTTAACTTTGAAAATGTATCTGTAATGGAAAAATTAATAGAGACTAGGTCTTTGAGTATCATTCATTCTTCCACAAGAATGATGTGTCTTAAAAACCACTTTATGCTATTACTTTCTATTTTTTGATAACTTTTGGGACATGTCACACATACGAGAGAAGAGTCTTTAAGAATCATGTCCCTCTTATAAAATCTCGTTTGTAACACTCTTAACTCAGAAAAATGCACTAGTTGTCTTCCGTACAGTCATGTGTCAGCTTCTGGTTAGAGACGGAAAAACCAGGTTAATGAAATCTTTGAAAAATCAAACCAATCAAAATATGGATCTTACATTGAGTGACAAACTAGTGTACATTTTTTAAAATTGATGGGCTATGGAGAACTTTTCTGAATTAGGGGAGTAGTAGAAGAAATTAGACACGTTGGAGGAGGGTAATAGATTATTATGAAATGGAACGCATGATATTGTAGAATCAACTTTTAATGAAATGAATTACAAATACCACGGCTCAAATTTGAATGAGACAAATTTGAAAAAGAAATGAAGGCATGGGTAGAATTTACCCTTCCATAATTTATTTGATTTAGTGTGACAATTTGTTTATCAATTATTACCTTTTCTGTGATGACTCATTGACTAGTCGATCTATATTACTACACCCTGTTTTAAAAATCCCCGCCTAGGCGCTATTTTGAGGGTCGCCGCTTAGCTACGCCTAGCGTCTAAACCCTACTGACTAGCGCCTAAGTCCGCCTAAACCCCGATTCACCTTCGACCGCTGACCGCCCGACTAGTGTCTAATTCTTTTTAAAACACTGTTACTAAATTTGTCCACTACCATTTTTTGTTTTAACATTTATTGTCCCTTTAATTTATTAATGAACCGATGACGATGATTCAACATCCCTAAAATTAGCTCAGAAAACCGTATGACACCCTCAACTTGGTAAAAAGGATCAATTGCCCCCTTAACTTGGTGAAAGTGTACTAGTTTACCTTCTCAATACCACATGTCAACTTCTGGTTGGAGTGAGAAAAATCAAGAAAATGACATCTTTGAAAAATCAAACCAACCAGATTCTGACACGTAACGTTGAGAGTGCTAACTGGTGCATTTTTACCAAGTTAAGGGGGTAATCGATCCTTTTTGCCAAGTTAGGGATGTTGATGTATTAGGCCGGAATAATTATTGAACGTCCTTTTCATTTAAAATTTAATGTAGTCTTCCAGCAAGCTATTCAAACTTTGAACACTGTACTGCAATATGAACTTCCCGCAGTTAAAAAATGTACATTAAAAAACATCAGCGCAAATAAAACACACACAAAATGACAGAATTTTGATTACTACAGAAATGACTCAATCTTTGAACATTATTATTCTAAAATTCATACCCTTTTCTAATCTTCAATAGAAATTGCCAAAGTTGTTCTATTTCGTATTTCTGAATATGCACAGAATGCAGCCCAACACTCTACTTTCACACTAATCCAAATAACCATTCAAAATATGATGCAAATTTGGAGAAATTTCACATTCATTTATTGTCTATGGCTGTTTTATTCGCTTCGTTCCCACCATTTTGTTCTGGCCATTAGCCTCAGTGATTATTTACTCCGAAATTCTATTTTTCACAATATAACAACCCATATGAAACAGTTTCAGAATGCAGAGATAGAGAGCTATGAAATCCTCTCCCACCTGAATTTCCCACTTGTATTCGCAGACTAAAAGAGAGATCAATATGAATAATTTTCAAGTTCAATCTTCTTCCAAGTTCACCAGAACCTTTTTTGGTTAATAGCCATTACTATGTCACTCTAGGAAGGGATATATTGATTCAGGAACTGTGTTAACTTGGCTGGCTGATAATTTATATTCAGCTCTTGCGAATGAAGTTTGGAATGTTTAGGAGGTTGCCGTTTCTTCGGTACAAGGAGAGATATAGGCAAGACCTTATTGGATTCCCAGTATTAACATTTCACTTCAAGGGAGGAGCAGATCACGAGTTAGAAAGCGAAAACCTCTTCTATCAAGCCACACCTGATGTTCTTTGTATGGCTGTTGTACAAGTTAATAATTACGGAAATGATTTTATCAAATTTTCCGTGATTGGGTTGATGGCTCAGTAGTATTACAATGTTTTTTATGATCTCTCTAACTATAAGTTTTTCCAGAGAGATGATTTCGAACTACTTGCTGATTGAACAAAGCAGTTCGATGATGTTGAAATCATATCCTCTGTTTTTTTACAATAAACCGAAAAAATTCTAATATTCTGTGCGAGGTGATGAAATATATGAGTGAGTACTTGCAATCATGCATTAAGTAATTAAAAATTTTCTTCATTTACCCTGAAATGTCTAACTTCTACTCATAATTGTTGAATTTCAAGGACTCAGGAATACTTCCGAAACTGGTTTATTAGATTAAATAGAATGACTTATCTAGTTCTAGTCCTCACAAATTTGTCTCGTGACGCTTTCTTCTCCATTTTCTCCCTCTTCTTACAAGTCTTTTCATCTTCCACTCCACCCTAATTAAGAGAAAATCGCAGCGCAAATTATAAACATTATGTGAATTATCGCCTGGAAATTAATAATGGAAACTAAAAGAAAATGTACCTCTGATCCTTGAGATAAGAATCCTCTGATGAATCCAAAAGATTGGTATGCACCATATGCTGGTATCTGGAAAGCAAAGGAAATCGAATAGCGGCATAAATATTAATCTCAAAAACAATTTGCTGCAAAAGCACTAGCATTAATCTTAAAGAAGTTACAAAAGCCACCTTAACACCATATACCTTAGTAACCCATATTCATAACATTTTACTCAGCCTACTACTAAAATTATTGTAGTCACTCATCATAACTACAGAATGAGAGGTAAGAAAGGATGAAGCGCATTAAAACATGTCTTAGGTCCATGATTTAATGGCTTTACGTTATTATCTGGTACGGAAATTATCAACATAAAACTTGAAAAAGGACTTCCATGTACCCATGATTATAATTTGGAATTTGGAAAGTGGTTCTAATAACACGCATAACTAATTACACTGGCCGTAAATTTTTCATAATTTTCAGCTGTATCATATTGAGCCACCAAAAGCGCATCTAGAAAATCAATGGCTGATTCCCCAATTGAATAACGACTAATCTCAACTCAATAGTATAGAATATTATGAAAATAACATTTTCTACATTATCCTACTATATATGGCTCAACATAATATAACTTGATTGAATTATCCCAGAGCCAGTAGATGTGAACACCAAAGAGGCTCTCACATATGTGATACTCGATAAAACCCCGAACAACCAAACGCGATAGAATTGAGAATATGATATTTTGTATAAAACTCTCCAAATAACCAGTTATGTAACAGCAATTGGAATAAAACAAAGATATGAAATAGGAAACAATAATCTATTGCAGAATGAACTCTATCATGCTTGCTCTATTTTAACATACGAAATTCTCGAAAGCTAAATGTCAATTCCCAAAATAAATTTCAAAAGCTTGCTCCTTTTTGGCTAATGCACCTACATTTTAACCTAGACACACAAATCCCTGATATATAACAAACATCAACTAGCAACAATTATGTATCTTTTAGTCCTATATTGCCCTTATATCAACTTCATGCACTAACTATCAATAGTCTGCTGTTAATTTTGACTAAAATGAGCAATAGTTTATTAAAAAGGATAAGCTAATTTTGTATCTTGAATATCTGAGTCAAAATATAGGGTTCTCTATAATTGTAATCCAATTCAAGCCTTTATCCATATGATGAATCATCGCAAATAATACGTTTGTACGGTTCTTTTACCACATTGTAGCTGCAACTATTTTGTTTCATAGAACCAATATGCTCATTTTGGCTCCATTTCAAGAAAATTTTAGACCTGATTTGCAATTGCACATGAGCATTCATAGCTTCAAATATAAAGGTTTACTTATATTATATAATAAAACATAATATAAACACAAATGTTACATATGCAATAATAATAAATGACGGGACCTTACCACCAGGTATGTATACCAAAACTTATCAGAGATGATAGACAAGGGCTGAACGAAGCTTGTAATGTAGATAACATCGTGCAGATAACTGTGGAAATAGCCAACAATAAGAGATTGTATTTCACGCATATACATAAAGCTTGGAAACTACAAACCTCTAATTAGTAATGGAAGTACATATAGGGAACTAAAGTGAAGGAATAATGATGCTTTAGATCTTCATCCAACATCAAATTAAAGTAACCCTATAGATCAAGAAAGTAATTTTATACCTCTTTCACTACAGCAACATGCCCATGAAATTCAAGTTACAATGAGGGGAAAAGAGAAAAGAAATTAAATGGCTGAGTGTCTTCTATCAGTCTACAGAATTATAAGAAATTAACAAAACAGAAACTGATAATATCATCATAACATATGTGAAAAACTTGCTAATAGCTTCATAGCCGTAAAGACCAAAGAGAATTCCTTGTCTTTTTCATTATCACAGCAAGTCACAATGTTTACATATTGCTATTGCTAACCTATAAACCATTGACGAGAAAGGCAGTAGAGAACTTTCAAGTTACATAGTAAAAATATTTACAATGTGATAACAGATTTATACAGGTTGTATAATGAATTTACTTTAAGTCTATCCAATTATACGTACCTACATATTTATATCTAGATAAGCATGCCGTAACGATTATCCAGATTTCATGTAGATAAATCGAAGAATGCAGAATTATAATAGCAGAAGAAAGGGTCTTTTCAGCAAACTCTTACCTAGCACTAAAACAATGAAGTATTCAGGAACAAACAAGATGACATACCCACAAATTCCACCAGTGCTCATATCAAAACCGCCATCAATAAGCTCTCCATCATCTGCATATGCAGGTTTTGCCATGGAAGCAAGTTGTTGATAGGGCAAGAAATAAGCAATAGAGGTGAAAATCAGACCAACCCAATGCTTCCACGTAAAAGATGAGTGGAAAATGAGCATCCTCACCAAAACATAAATAACCTACATGGCAGAAATACATACACCACTTTGATAATAAAAATCAATCGAATTAAAGAGTACATCATTATACACTCCTAATGATAGGAAACTGATACAAGATAACAAGAAGTTCTTACATTGCAAACGATAATAAGGTGTGTAAGCTTTTTCATGTGACGTGAGTTCTCTTCCTTGCGCTTCTTGGCTCCCTGATTTGCCATTGCTTTTTTCTCTTTCAACAGGACAATGCTTTTGTTTCTGAGAATGAATTAGAGACTTAACTGAATAGTGAATATTGTACAAAGACAGAGAAAACTAGACTATTGAACTAGCAGGTATATTTCAAAAACTCTATCAAGTGCCTCTTGATTCACCATATGAACACTATTATCATAGGTTTTCAGATATGCTTATTGATCTAGCACTGAAAAAGAAAATCAGATCATCTAGTTTTTACAATTTCCATCTAAGAACCTGGCAAGAACTCCTAGAATTAGAAGCATACGAATAAATAGCAGGTATAATTGCTTAATTCTATCAAGTGCCTCTCAATTCGCCATATGAACACTGCTATCTTAGGTTTTCTAATATTGTTTTATAGCTCGGCAATAGAAGATCGGATCAACTAATTTTTTATAGACGTCCTAGAATAAGAAGCATATGTAATAATTATGAACAAAATGAAGTGGTGTTGGCGGCTGCGGACAGAAACAAAGGGGAAAGGAGGACTCACCAGTCAAGAGAAAAGGCAGGTCAGGAAAAATTGATGCAAGTGGTGGCCGACAACTCTGATGACACGAATTCAGGCGACGGCGGCAAAATTGGGCGATTCGGAATAGAGTTGACAGAGCCTACGAGGCCACGTTAATTTCGTCTTCAGTTCAGTTCATAAGTTCCTTAGTTAAATTCATTTGAGTTAAGTTGGAGGTCTGTTAAATCGTAAATTTTAATTTTAATAACGATTATTTTAATTAATTTTTAATAAAAATTAATATTAATAATAATAAAAAGAAGAATAATCATAAAAATATTAATATAGAAAAATAATTATTATCCAATATAATTATTGTTGATTATAAAAATAATAAAAATAATTTTTAAATAGTAATAATTACTAATATTATTGATATAAAATAGTATTAATGTAATTATAATATAATAATATTTTTATTTATAATCATAATATTAATTAATTAGAAAATGTGATGTAGGATAATAAAATAAAAACATTTATTAATCAAAACAATTATTACGTTTTATAATCCAATAATAAGTGATATTTTGAATCCAAACTACAATTTATTATAATAATTATTATTAGTTCACGTGTAATTGTAACAATAATTATTATTTGAATGATAAAATTTTAATTAAATGAATTTACGTATTATAATAATTTTTATTATTAATGGTATTAAAATTGTTTTATTAATTATTTTATATAGTTAGTTATTAATAATATTATTTGTAATGATTATTAATAATTTATGAATTTTATATTTATTGGGTTTTAGTATTATTTTAATAATTAATATATTTATTATTAAGTTCAATTAAGTTAGGTTCATTAAGTTCAGTTCAGTTCAGTTCAGGTTCAGTTAAATTCAGTTCAGGTCAAGTCCATTAAGTTCAGTTCATTTCAATTCAGTTCAGTTAAGTTAAGTACAGTTCAATTCAGTTAAGTTCAGTTCAGGTTTCAGAAGTTGAAGAGAACAGGGCTTGAGAGACCCAAAAGAGATTGGACCCCTTTCCGGTGCTGCCTTTACCATTTGTTCGTTTTGGAAACTTTGTTTTATAATAAAATTAGGTCATTTTAGATTGTATCGTGGCGCCCCTTTTTATTTCAAGTCTTTCATTTTCTTTTCAATTTTCTTCGATTTTACCCTTCAACACTTTTACTTAATAAATTTATTTCATCCCTCCTTTTCTCTTCATTCTAACCCAATCAAAAAAATTTCACATTTAAATAAAATAATTTTTTTGACATGAACTGACGACGAGGGAAAGAAAAAGCTACAATTCAGGTATTTTTCGGGAAATTTCCAACCGTTTGGATTGGTTGGAAACATTTTCCGGCCAATCCCACCATTGGTCGGCGAAAATCGCCAGCCAAATCTTCTTCTCTGGCCTGTTTCATGCCAGAAAAGAAGGTGTTTGTTCATTTCTGCCAAAAATGAACATTGTTGTTCCCGTTGGAAAATGAATGGCCCAGATTTGGCCGTAATTTTTTTCTGGGTAGGGACTCGGCCGCAAAAAAGCTAGGGACTTGTTTTCAGCCAAACCCATGACTGGCCAGATTTTTTTTCCGGCCAACCATGGATTTGGCTAAATTCAATTTTCCACTAGTCACAGGACTCGATCGATCTTGATTTTTTAAAACAAAGTTAAAAAAATTCTTAAATATTTTTAAAATTTCATAACTTTTAAATATTTTGTTTCAATTAATGTTATGTGAGGTTATAAAATTTTTTTAAATAATTTGTTAAATTTAGTCATGTCAGCTTCTATGTCATGAGACAGTTTGACCCAAAAGCTTAAGTTGATATGTAAGGCCCAATCGTAGTATTTATATTATTCCTAACACTTTCCCGCACGCAAATGACCCTTGGGCTTGAAGCGGGTACTATTAGACATGATATACATACCCTAGAGGCAATTAGGATGATATGCTTTAGTTAGTTATAATGTACAAATGGTTTTAGATTATTATTAATAATAATTAAAGCATCTTTGTTGCTTATTAGTGTTTTCAATTTATTTATGTATCTTGCTGGTATCATATATGTATAATACTATATATATGCGTATTGATAAGACAAAGTCTATGACTACTTCATAGCGTAAAAGTACGAGGACATAGAGGGACTATGTGGTGTGAGAACTGTATATACATGTTACTATGAATAGTCTAACCCTAGTCATAGTTTCATTAAGACTGGATATCAATGAAGCGGACAGACTAGCATGTGTAAGCTTACTTCTTAAATGAGATCTAAGCATCTGATATCTCATGATGAAGGTGGTACCTTGAGTTAACACATGAATGTATTCTGGTAATACATTAGAGACCCTTATAAGACAGACTCTCAAAAATAACTATATCCATGTGTTGGTGTCATGTCTTATTACAGTAGCAGTACAAGTATCCTCGGTGAGATACTGGTTACCTTATATAGGAGTTGTTATACTTTGGGTCATACTTCCTAGCATAGGTTCTGTAAGGGCCGAGACAAATTCAAAGCAGATGCAGGAATTGCGGGAATTGAAGGCTCCCATTAAAGAGTAGATACGGTTTGATCAACTTTAGCTTTCACTTGCATACCTTACAACTTTGCTTTGCTTTCTACTTATACTTTCTATTTCTAAGTTTATGATATGTTTATGTGTCATAATGCGTATTTCTTGTTAAGTCATTTTTGTTAATCAAGTTATATGTATTGGAGTTAATTTTAAGAGTAATTTCAGGGTTAACAATATCGTGTATAATCACTAGATCTGTGATATAACGCTGTTTAGTGAGCCAACATTTTTGGAATGGTAACTTGCTAAATATGACTATGTGAGAGCGACCCATACTTAGCATAGTATTGACGTTGTCCAGGTTTATATAATTGTCTTAATTCTTTTGCGCTAGATTTAGAAAAGTCATTTCATGTGTTGCTCTGCTGTGAATAATTGAACATCTGAGTATTTAGAACCGAGTTTGTTAGATTAGTTTAGTGAATCGTAACATATTTGTTGAACTTGCATTCTTTCTCTGCTATACTTATTTCATAGGGAAAATCTATATATTTAGATTCTCTAATCTTTCATACCTATATTTACTCATTTTTCATTCTAACTCTTCTTTCCTAAAACTTTACTTCATTATATTTTATTTTCCTTATTTTATCTTCCTTGTTGATTTCTAGAACTATCCCTTCCCTGTGGGATCGATATCTTTTAAAACTACATCGCAACTTTATACTTGTAGTTATCATCATTTTTCTATTTGATAAGTGGTACTGACAACACCTATATTTTTCATGAACAAGTTTTTGGCATCGTTGATATATAGTCGAATCTTGTGAACAAACTATTAAACTTATCAGTAGAAAAGTGGCGACCAACTTCTAAATTAACCTGAAAATCTGAAATAGAAAACTCACTAAAACTTTTAGCCTTCTAAAAGAACTCTTCAATTTATTTAGAGTAACTCGTGGCGGATCTCCCACGACAAAGGAGGAGGAGAGTAGAAATTGATAAGTGTATAATTACACTTATTATCATGACATTTTCAATCATAAAACAATATTGTTTTGTTTCATTTTATACCTCAAATAAATGATTTCATGTGGTATATAGTTGTTTTTTATGCAAGTGCAGAAACTAGGTGAATCTTGGGAGTAAAATGATCTAAAGTTGAATTCTATGTAAAAAGAGTGAAAAATGTGCAAAAAGATGCATGGAATACAAGGATTTGGCTTAGGATCGAAGCTGTCAAAGATTAGCAAAGTTACGAAGAAGAAACATGCAAAAAAAGACATGTCACGATCATGACAACCATTCGCGGTCGCTACTTGTTACTCTTCACAAGCAGAAAGTTACAAATCATTATTCATGATCGCGACATGTGATTTGTGGTCATGACTTGTGACGGTTATTGGTTATCTCTTTTCAACTACCAACAGCCAGATAATAACTATCAACCGCCATCAACCACCATGAACTGAAAACCGAAAAGACACCTCTTAAAAGTCAACCAATCATGAAAGGGTGCCTTTCCATTGTGGATGTGGATGAATCTTTGCATCCAATCATATTGAAGTGATGCAACCCTTCGCTAATGGACACAACTCTTCGTTTGGATAGATGCAACCCTTCGCACTCTATAAATAGGGTTCAACCCTAACCATTTTCGTGGTGCATGGCATGGTAGATGAAGAAAACGTGTATGCATAGATAGAGAGTGAAAATAGTATTGATTTCGCTACGTTCAAAGTGTTAGCGAGAAAAATGTATAAGTGATTCAATTCTTATTTCAATCACTATATTTCTACACAAATTCAAGCATTTGTTGTATGAGTGTAATTGCAAAGCACTTATCAATAAAATTTTTTGTTCTTCAACATTCTTTTATTCGAAATTAACAAAGAATAGCATCCTAGCGGAGGTTCTGTACGAGTTGAGACCGAATTCAAAGTAGACGTAGGAATTGCAGGAATAGATGACTCCCATTAAAGAGTGGATACGGTTTTATCAACTTTAGATTTCACTTGCATACCTTACAACTTTACGTTATTTTGTGCTTATACTTTCTATTTTAAGTTTATGATATGTCTATGTGTCATAATTAGTATTTCGTCTTACGTCTCTTATATTAATTAAGTTATATGCTTTCAAGTTAACTTTAATAGTGATTAAGGGGTTAACAAGATTGTGTATAATCACTGGATCTATGGTTATAACGCTGTTTAGTGAGCCAACATTTTTTGAGTGATAACTTGCTAAATATGGCTATGTGAGAGCGACCCTTACTAAGCATAGTACTATTGTTATCCAGGTTCTTATAAGTGTCATAATTCGTTTACCCTAGATTTAGAAAAGTCATCTCATGTGTTGCTCTGCGGTGAATTATTGAATATTAGGGTGCCTAGAATCGTATTTGTTGAATTTATTTAGTGTACGAAATATTCTTGAGATTTTGCACGTTTTTCTCTACTACATTTGTTCATAGAGAATATCTATATAATTTACATCTTCTCTAATCTGTTCATGCATCTGTCTATTCATCAGTCCATCATCCAAACAATCTAAACCCTACAAATTATCTTATTTCGTTTGCTCCGTAACTCTAGTTGGTCTTTAGAACTGAATTCCTTCCCTGTGGGATTGATATCTTTTAAAACTACATCCAAATTGTATAATTGTAGTGGTCACCATTTTTCTATTTGATAAGCGGTATTGACAACACCTGTTTGTATTTTGAACTTTCAACTTATAGTTAGAAAAGTGGGGAACAAGGTTTTCTTTCTAGCATGTGCATGCCAAGTACGCGTAGTTAGGGAGAAAAGTTTGGCATCTTTCGAATAAAAAATAGAATGATCTATTAAAAGCAAAAAAAGGATAAATAAGAGACAAGGAGAAAGGATGGTTGAAGAAGAATAACAAAATGATTATCAACCTAAACCAAGACTCATGGATTATGTCATTCCGACCATCAATGGTAACAATCAAGGAATTGCTAGACCACTAATTAATGCAAATCAATTTGAAATTAAGCTAGCATTGTTTCAAATGTTAAGCAATAATGTGCAATACTATAGTCTACCCAATGAAAATCCAAATGATCACATAGCAAACTTTCTTGAAGTTTGTGATACTTTCAAAATTCCTAATGTTCCTGATGAAGTAGTTAAACTTCGCTTATTTCCATTTACGCTTCGTGATAAAGTGAAAGTTTGGTTGAATTCATTACCCCCAAATTCAGTCACCACTTAGAATCAATTAGCCCAAGCCTTTCTAACTAAATACTTTCCTTCAGCCAAAATCGCAAGACTCATTAAAGAAATCACCTCCTTTACTCATAAAGATAGTGAATCCTTGTACGAAGCCTAAGAACATTATAAGGAGCATCAACGAGTTTGTTCTCATCATGGTTTACCCTAAAATGTAATTCTGTAAACTTTCTACAATGGAATAAATCATGCAACAAGAGGAGCAATTGATGTTATAGCTGCGGGATCTCTTATGAAGAAGACTAGTTAAGAAGCCTTTGATCTTTTAGAAGATATGGCAAATAACAACAGTATGTGGCCAGTGGAGATAGTACAAGTAAGTACTACTACTCCTACTCATTCGCATGTTGCATCTACATCTTCTAGTTTAGTTAAAAAGGTTAATGAATTAGACCCTATTTCTATTATGCAAGTGCAAATATCTGTATTATCTCATAAGATAGATGATATGCATATAAGTAAGAGTAACCCATTAACATGTGAAAATTGTGGCCAAATAGGACACACTGCTTTTGAGTGTAACTTTAACCCATGTGTAGGGGAACAATTAAGTTATATTCAAAGTCAGGGGAATTCTTATGGCAATAATGGAAATAATTATAGGAGTTCTAATTGGAAGTATGGTGATAATCAACAAAAGAATTATCAGAGTAATGATAGACTAGGATAGTTGGCTAATAAGATAGATAAATTTCTAGAAGGAGTTTGTAATAAGTAATTAGAGTTTGAAGAATGTTACAAGAAGTTAGAAAATAAGATGGATCAGATGTTTAAGAATCAATCATCTTCTATTCATAATTTGGAAATACAAGTTAGCTAATTAGCGAGTGCTATTCCATCTAGAGGAAAAGGCCATTTACCTAGTAACACAGAAGGAAACCTAAGGAAAATGTGCATGCTATAGCCCTTCGTAGTGGTAAAATACTAGATAAACTAAATCCTTCGAGTATGCTTGCTAATGATGTTGTTGAAGTACTAGATGATTATCCGAGTAAATCTAATGATAAAGTAGGAGTGGATGAACAACCTAATTCCAAAAAGGTTAACCCCCCCAACCACCATTTCCACAAAGAATGAAGAAGAAAAATGAAGATAAGCAATTCATTGAGTTCATCAACAAAATTAAAGATTTCCACAAAGAATGAAGAAGAAAAATGAAGATAAGCAATTCATTGAGTTCATCAACAAACTTAAAGGTCTGGAAATCAATCTTTCATTCATTGAAGCCATTAGATAGATTCCTAACTATGATAAGCTTATTAAAGAACTTTTATCTTGTAAGCGTAGTTTAGAAGGAATATCGAAAGTATCTTTAACTGAAGATTGTAGCAAATAATTATTGCTACAATACCCACTAAACTTAAAGATCCAAGAAGTTTCACAATACCGTGTGAACATGGAAACATTTCCTTTCCAAAATGTTTATGTGATCTTAGGGCTAGTATAAATCTTATGCCTTTATCAATCTTCAAAGAGTTGAAGCTTGATCATGAAGTTAAAAGGATAAATATGGTTTTGCAATTGGCCGAATAGTCTATTAAACATCCTTATGGCATAATAGAAGATGTGCTAGTTAAAGTGGATAAATTTGTTTTTCCAACAGACTTTGTTGTGCTAGATTTTTCATATGATGAAAAACATCCTATAATTTTAGGAAGACCCTTTATGCATAATGGCAAAGCATTGATATATGTGTCGGAAGGCAAATTTAAGTTAAGGATAGGTGACGATACTGTTGAATTTAACATGTATAAGGCTTATAAATATCCAATGGATGAAGATATATGTATGAAACTTGACTTGATTGATGCTTGTATTCAAGAAGTTGTCAAGTTAGATTTCATCCATAAATATGAAGTCAAGGGGTTGGGAAACTCCATTGACACTTAAAATCTCTTGTCTTTTTCCAAAT
>CATIWQ010221616.1:0-19444 GCA_949673415.1 Euphorbia schlechtendalii | reverse complement strand
TCTCAAATGACCATTAGCTCTATCACTTAGGATGTCAATATCTAGAATTCTTCTAAATGCCTTTAAATCTTTCATGTCAAACTCAGTTTTCAGTTTGTCTTTAAGTTTTGTTATCTCAATTTTACTTTTACATGCAATAAGTATATCATCCACATATAGTAGGAAATATATGTAATCATTACTTAGTAATTTACAAAAATACACACAGGATCAAACTTGCTTCTACTAAAATTGGGAGTTAACATGAACTCATCAAACCTCAGGTACCACTGGCTTGGGGATTATTTAAGTCCATACAGAGACTTCTTAAGATGATAAATAAAGTTTTCTTTGCCTTTTATAGCAAAGCCTTCAGGCTGACACATGTATAATTCATCATCAAGATTGCCATGTAAAAAGGCAGTCTTAACACCAAGTTGTTCAAGTTCAAGATTATAAAGGGAATTTAGAGACAAGATGAACCTTATAGAGACATGTTTGACAATAGGGGAAAATATTTCATTATAGTCAACGCCTTCAACTTAAGCAAAACCTTTTGCAACAACTCTAGCCTTGAAACTTTCAAATTCAACACCAAAATTTATAGCCTATATCTTTCTTATTAATAGGTTTTGGGAAAAGATTCCATGTTTGGTTCTTCTCAAGAGAATCCATCTCTTCATTCATGGCAGTTTCCCACTTTAACCAATCAATACTCTGCTTTGCTTCATAGTAAGATTGAGGATCAGAGGAATCTAATCCAATGGCAGCAAGAATAGACTTTTCAACAAAGTGAGAATAATTACAATCATATAAAATGTAGTCAATAAGCCTAGTAGGCATTCAGGTTTCTCTTCTAGTTCTCTGATTTTTAGTTTGAACTATATGATTTTGATTTTGATTTTTAAGTCTTGTTCTTCATTATAGTTAAAAACCATGTTATCTTGATTTATATAGTTATCCTCATCTATATGATGGGGGCTATGATTATTGAGATTTAGAGCATCAAGCTCTACTTCAAACTAGTTTCTATTTAACTGAACATTTCCATTCTTATTAGTTTCAACCTTGGGAAAAACATTGTCATTGAAAGTAACATCTTTAGTGATGATAATTTTATTTTCAGAAAAAGACCAACACTTGTAGCCTTTGTTTCCAGTTGGGTAGCCAATAAAAATGCATTTTTTAGCTCTAGGGTCAAGTTTTGACTCAAAACTATGTACATATGCATTGAAACTAAAGACTCTAAGTTGATTATAGCTATTAGCTTTACCATACCAAATCTCATTAGGTCTCTTAGATTTAATGGATGAACTAGGAGATCTATTGATGAGATAACAAGCTATAGAAGTAGCTTCTGCCCAAAATTTATGATTTAATCCTGATTCATAAAGCATGCATTTGACCTTATTTAGAATTATTCTATTGTATCTTTCAGCAATCCCATTTTGTTGTTGTGTATAGATGCAAGTTCTGTGTCTAGTTATGCCATTATCAGTACGGAATTCATTAAAGGTTGCGTTAACAAATTCGAGCCCATTATCAGTTCTTAAAGTTTTTATTTTAGTTCCCTTTTGATTTTCAACAGAGGATTTCCACTCAACAAATTTGTTAAACACATCAGATTTATTTCTTGGAAAATATATCCAAGTCTTTGTTGACCAATCATCAATGAAGGTAACAAAGTATTAACAACTAGACAAAGACATGGGAACATAAGTTGAGCCCCATAAATTACTGTGGATGTAATCCAAACATGATTTAGAGGACCCTTGGGCAAAGCTAAAACCTTGTTTATGGGACTTTCCAATAATGCAGACTTTACAGGGGTTCAAAGATATAGAATTAGATAAATCAACATTTCCTTACCTTTGCAAGTTAACTAGACCTTTTTTACCAATGTGACCTAATATTTTAAGCCAAGTTTTAGTTTTAATATTATTAGTGACATTATCAACTGAACCAGTATACATAGAGCTAAGGAAATAGTACAAACTATTTGACAAAAAACCACTGAGAAGAATTTCATTCTTCCTAGTAACATGTAAAGCTCCACCTTGAGCTTTATATGTCAAACCTTTACTGTCAAGATGACTAAGTGAAATGAGATTCCTTTTCAATTTAAGAATATTTCTCACTTCACTTAAAATGAGCCTCCCACCAGTATCATTTACAAGTTGAATTTTACCAATTCCTAAAATTTTACATGTAAAGTAATTACCCATTAAAACTTTACCACCTTTAAATTTTTCATATTCTACAAACAATTCTTTTCTAGGAGACATGTGAAAAGTGCATCCAGAGTCTAGAATCTAGGATTCTAGATCTCTGAACTGACTAATGGTCAAGGCTTCTATATCTTGTCTATCAGTAGTATTGTTAATTACCTCTTGGTTTTGATTATTGCTATGATTAGACTAGTCTTGTTGTCTAATTCTAGTTCTGCAGTACTTTCTTGTGTGTCCCATTTTATGAGAATAGAACTTTAAACTTCTAGGTTGATTAGACTCAGGTTAACTGCTACTAGAGGTTTCACTTTTAGACTCTTGTTGATTGTTATTTTTCCATTTATTACCCTTTTACTTACCATTTTTCTTCTTATCTTTAATGAACAAACCCTCTAACACACTTGGTTTACTATTATTTTAAGATTTAAATTCTAATTCTTTCATTTTAAGAGCATAAACAATGTCATCTATTTCTAGGTTTTATTTGCCATACTCAAGGGCTTCTTTAAAAAACTTGAACTTATCACTTATTGAGTTCAAGAGAATTATGACTTTGTCATCATCACTGATGATAACAGAGGCATTATCAAGGTCACTTACAAGTTTTTGAAACTCATAGTTATCATCTATATTATTTTGAGGATTCATTTTATAACTAAAGAATTGTTCCTTTAAGTATGCAATCCTAGCAATATTATATTCCATGTATAAACTTTCAAGTTTGGTCCAGAGAGTAGGGGTTGTGTCATGGCCTTTGACTCTTTTGATAACATTATCACTGAGATTCAGGATGAGGGAGGAATAGGTCAT
Organism: Euphorbia schlechtendalii; assembly: GCA_949673415.1. Taxonomy (NCBI): domain Eukaryota; kingdom Viridiplantae; phylum Streptophyta; class Magnoliopsida; order Malpighiales; family Euphorbiaceae; genus Euphorbia; species Euphorbia schlechtendalii. The sequence continues at coordinate 16,427 of CATIWQ010221616.1, read as the reverse complement.
AAGCATCATTTCCTGTTTCTCATCATCTGTGAGAATATCAGGAAGACTAGAGACACTAGAATAAGCTTTAATACACTTTTGTTGAATTAATACAGCTCTCATTTTTTCTTTCCACATTGCAAAATCCATTTTTCCATCAAAATTATCAAGATTTACTTTAGTTAATGACATTTTACAAAGAGAATGAGGAGAAAAGTAAAGAGAGTAGTAGGAAAAAGCAAGAAGTACACCAAGAATGAATAAAGAGTTATCTTATCTCTAACATAGATACATGCAATCAAATTAGTAACACATATATTCAAATATATTTTAAAGGTTTTAATCACACACATACATAAGCATGCCTTTTAGAAAGGAAGGAGTATACTTACAATGGATCAAATGCTTTCTTCTTTTAACAGTGGTAATCAATTAACATTTAAAAGAATGAGAGTGAAAAGTTATTTCACTTATAGTAATGTCTCAGAATTTGCAATAAAGGAGATTGAGATATAAACAATTGCAGAATCAGCGGAAGAGTAGTTATGGTGAAGCAGGATGAATCGAATAATTTCCAAGATTCTAAGAAATGCTAAGAAATACAAAAGTAGAGAAACAATTAGCAAAGGGAAGAAATTTTGGTGGCTTGATTACAAATAAAAGGAAATCTTCCTTACATGTACTTTCATAGATTTTATCTCAAAGAAAATACAAGAGCAGTAAATCAAAACAGTAATCAACCAAGTTTTCAAAAGCACAAAGATTAAAGCGATTTCAAAAGAAGATAATATCCAGGAAATCAAAAGTTTTCTTTAAACTTCAAACGAAATCAAAATGATTTCGAGGATACCAAAAGATTCAGTTTAAAATCCAGAGAACAACACGTATATCAACAAATCTACATAGAAATCACAAAGGAAAATCGCTCTCATACTAGATGTAGTGATTTAATCCCAAGAACAATGCATTCAAACATTCAAATATGAAGAAGAAAGTAAATAACAAAAAGAATTTTTACTTGGTTCCTTTCGATTTGACTTATAGGGCCAATCTTTTAAAGAAGTAGTCCAAGGATCTAAGGAGAGTTACTTTTATTGATTGCATGAACAAGATGAAGATTTACTGAGTTTGAAACCCTAAGAATATCTCTAAAACTACTAAGAAATAGCTAAAGTGGAAATGAAAAATACACAAAAATATTACTAACCAAGCCACTCCCAACTTATGCGAGAACTGAAAGTATATAAGACCTCTAACAGAAAGATAACCGCCTCAACAACATCTTCATCACTTCGTTGATCAAATAATTTAGCATCATGACATAAGATTCAAGTGATGAACATCAAACAGTAGAAGCAGGAGAAAGAAGAGAAGAGGAACGTGAAAACGATAAACCCTAAACATAAGCAGTCTTATAAATGATGCCTAATACTAAAAATATGTGTTTAGCATGGTAACATGAATGGACCTTATTTAAAACCGGGCTCAAAGAATAATACAAGCCTAAATAATATTACAGAATAAACACAAGTAATAAGAGCTTATACTAGGCATAGATGGACATAACTAAATCTAAATAACTACTAAACCTAACACGATTATTATATAAACCATCCGTTTAATGCCATAAATTCAGGTATTGAGCAATACAAATAGTTCTTATATTAGAATCATTTGTATTGCTAAAATTTTAATGGGTGGTTATTAAATAAACTATCCTTCAAAATAAACCATTGAGCAATACAGATGAATGTAAAAAATAGTCGCCCTTATTGCATTCTAAAATCCCTAACTTTCAATCGTAATATCACAGATTCCGCTTTCACACTCTCTTCCTTTGAAACTCTTAGCAGCTTCACCTACATCGTCGCCACTATCTTCTCTTTCACTCGTGTCACCTTTGTTGTTCTCTGGTGCTACCTTCTTTTTTGTTTCCTCCTTAATGTTCCTCCTTTCTAACACTTCATTGTGTTGGGGTGTATAAGGAGGTATCCATTGGGATAAAATACCATTATCCCTTAAATAATCGTGAAACTATTTGCTAATATATTCACCTCCTCTATCAGATCGAATGGTCTTAGTACTTCTCCCAAGCCGTTTCTCTACTTTGACTCTCAATTCTTTGGATTTGCCAAAACATTCAGACTTGTGGCTCATTAGGTACAAATAACCATATCATGAGTAATCATCAATAAAGGTTATGAAGTAGATGAAACTTTCATGTTTCTTAACACTCATTGGACCACATAGGTTTGAGTGTATTATTTCCAAAGAATTTGTTGCATGTTAACCCTTTCCTTTAAAAGGTTTCTTTGACATCTTTCTTTTTTAAACAAGGTTTGCATGCCCCATAGGATTCCCATTCCACTGGGTCCAAGTCACCACATTTGTGTAACTTGGTTAAGTGAGTCTCATTTATATGGCCTAAATGACAATGCCACAAGTATGAAGATTTCTTACAATATTCATATTTAGAATCTTAGTTTTAGTATCTAGAACATAAACGTCATTCAAACACATTCCACTACCATAAAGAATATTATCTCTTTGAACTTGACATTTATTATGAGAAAAAAATTTCAAATCCCTTTGTTGCTAAACATGCAAAAAAAATTCTTAGTAACAGAAGGAATCTAATAGTGATTCTTTAAAACTAAAACTAGGCCACTAAGCAAATGAAGGCTATGTCCCTACAACTGTTGCAGTAACTTGTGCTCCATTTCTAACTCTTAAGTCCATTTTCATCTTTGCAAGCCTCCTACCAGTCTGCAACCCATGCATAGAAGTAGAGATATGAGTATCACAACCTGTATCCAATACCCATGTATACTTATAAGAAACTGTAGAGAAACTCTCTAGTAAGAACATACCTTTAGAAGGTCTAGTCAAAACTCTCATTATTATTTGATGAGCTTGTTCCAAGAGAAACATTTTCCCTTTCCATTCTAGTCACTTCGTGAGCTTTCTCTTGACTTTTAAACCTTTTTGTTTCTTAACTTAAGGTCCTCTACATGTACTTGACCTTTGAGCTTATTTCTCAATTCAAGCTCAAATATCTCGAGCAAGTCCATTCATGCCTTATCCTATGCATAATTGATGATAATATGTTGAAATGATATTTTCTACGAAGTGATTAAAGTATGCTATAATAGACTTATGTTTCAATTCCTGTTATAGAAAATGATATGATAACTAGATTAAGGTTTTTCTCAAACTTAGTCTAGGTGATTGTCATATAAAATTAAAAAAATTTTATCATACGTGTAAATGCTTTAAATTTAAGATCAGTACTTCACTTGATTAAAAGAACAAAATCTTTAAATCATAATTGTTTGTAGTACAACGAATTGAAATGCATGTGGTTATTTTGGCAATGATTGGACTTGGCTTCTCATTTACTTTAAGGAGGCCTCTCCTACCAGGAAATCTCCACCGGTATTAGGTTCAAGAGTACCTAAGGGACTTTTATGACTTAGTTGATTTCTAGTATGGGAATTGGATTTCGCATATGGTTTTATAGCCATGGTTTAAGTTGCTAGATTAAAAATTATAAACATAGGTGCAAGAAATTAAACATGGACCATGTTTGTTTTGCATGTTATGTGGAGTCTTGGCATAATGGAATGATTATGATGTGGTATCTTGAGCATGTTCCCTTATATTAATAATTTAAAATAGCCCGGAATTATTATCATCATAATCATATCCATCATATAAGTCCTAGACTAAGGCGAGATGAGCTACACTAATAAAATTCCTACAACAATAGTAAGGTGGTAAATTATCTTCCTATCATAAGTCATTGTACTAACCTTATTAACGAATGTAGGGACATGTACAACATGCTTTCCCTTAACATCTGTTTAGTCATGAGACTAAATGGGTTTAAAGCCTTAACCAAAAATGGTTAGTTGTCCATGTCAGTGGAGCTAATGCCAGATTGGAGACATATTTGAAGAGTTGTACAATTAGGTGTGCATGTCATGAGAAAGAGAATTCAAATGGACTAGCAATTGTATGGAATGCAAATGGATAGGTTCCAACCATGGTCATTTTTTATGCCTTGACCTACTATAGTGGGGTTCATAGGATATGGATGCTACCTACTAAGGAAATTTTATTGGACCAAATTTCCTTAATTCAATAGAAGGGGCTATTTGAATGTCGATAAAATAGTAGGAAATATGTGTTTAATTAAAGACCTTATATTAAATGCATGTACATATATTATGCCTGAACAATTTCTATCTTATATCTAGGTTGAACAATGAATCCAAGCATAAACCTTCGCTCAATTCTTGATAACAAACTAGATGGTTCAAACTTTACTGATTGGTTCAGGACAATGAGGATAGTCCTCAAATCTGAAAGTATAGCTTATGTTTTAGATGAGCCCCTCCTTGATGAGCCTGATGCTAATGCCAATGAACATAAGGTATGGGAGAAGCATAGAAAGGATCTTGTAACTTCAACATGCATAATGTTGGTAACCATGATTTCTAAGCTTCAAAAACAACATGAGAGTATGGACTTAGACACCATGATTCTCCATCTTCGGGAGCTCTTCTTAGAGCAAGCAAGGTCTGAGAGATTTGATACATCAAAACTCTTATTCAAAATGAAGATGCAAGCTTATCCTTTAGCACCTCAGCACTCTTAAACTATTGGGTTACATAGAGAAGCTAACTCGACTAGGTTTTATGATGGATCACGAATTATGTGTGGATCTGATTCTTACTTCATTGGATGATATTTACTCACAATTTGTGACTAATTATTGTATGAACACGATTGATGCCACACTGCTTGAGTTGGTCAATATGCTGAAAATAGTAGAACCTAAAATTTGAATGGATCCAAAGGCTTTACTTCTAGTTGAACAAACCAAACCTTCCAAGGGTGGGTCCCGGTTTGGAAAGAGTCTAAGTGCCAAGAAGAAAATCAGTAACAAGAAGACAAATAAGAAAGGAACAAAAAATGTCTACTTTCGATGTGGTAAAGCAGGCTATTGAAAGAAGGATTGCAATGTTTAGATTTCTAAACAAGTAACGAAGAAGCTAAGTGAGGCACCTACTTTAGGTATGTTCATGATAGAGAGTTTTTCTACAGTTCCTTATGAGTCTACATGGGTATTAGATACTAGTTGTGGTACTCATATCTAAACTTCAATGTAGGGGTTGCGGAATAGTAGGAGGCTTGCAAAGAGGGAAATGGACCTCAGAGTTGAAAATGGAGCATGGGTCACTGCAATAGCTATAGGGACATATAACCTTTGTTTTCCTAGTGCCCTTGTTTTAGTTTTAAACAATTGCTATTATATTCTTACTGTCATTAAGAATATTATTTCTATTGCGCATTTAGTAATAGATACATTTGAGATTTCATTTTCTAATACTAATTGTCGAATTCGATGCGATAATGTTCCTTATGCTTGTGAATATGTGTGGATGGCATTTATGTTCTAGTTACTAAAATTGAAATTCTAAATATGAACAACGTTAAGAAATCGAAGATAGATTATAAGAAATCTTCATACTTGTGACATTATCGTCTAGGCCATATAAATGAGACTCGCTTAACTAAGTTTCACATATGTGGTGACTTGGGCCCAATGGAACAAGAATTCTGTAGTGTGTACAAACCTTGTTTAAAGGGTAAGTTGACTAAGAAACCTTTCAAAGGAAAGTGTCAGCGTGTCACAAGTACTTTGAAAATGACACATTCCGATGTATGTGGTCTAATGAGTGTTAAAACACATGAAGGTTTCATCTACTTCATAACCTTTATTGATGATTACTCGCAATATGGTTATTTGTACCTAATGAGGCACAAGTCTGAACATTTTGAGAAATTCAAATAGTTTATGACCAAAATAGAGAAATAGATTGGTAAAAGTATCAAAACCGTTTGATTTGATCAAGGTGGTGAATACTTGACCCAAGAGTTTCATAATTATCTAATGGATAATGGTATTTTATCCTAATAGACACCTCCTTATACACCCAACACAATGGAGTGTCGGAAAGGAGAAAGAGAATCATACTCGATATGGTTTGATCCATGATAAGCCAAACAGAACTCAATAGATCCTTTTGGGGTTATGCACTTGAGAGTGCAGTTTATATTCTAAATAGAGTGCCCTCAAAATTAGTTGATCAAACACAATACGAATGGGGTATGGTAAGAAACCACTCTTTCTCACATGAGAGTTTAGCCATGTCCTGCTCATATAAAGAGGACAAGTTCATATAAGCTAGGTGCTAAGTCTGATAGTTATCTATTTGTAGGTTAAAACAAAAGGTACTTGATCTAGGAATGCTCATTTCCTCGAGAAGGAACACATACTTGCGAAAGTTGGTGGGAGCAATCTTGAGCTACGAACTCAAGAGGATCAAACAAACAATAAATTGATTGCTCCTACACCTGTTACACAAGAAAGTGTAAGCACAAAACAACCTATTATAACACCAACATTGCATAGGTCAGGATGGGATCTAATAGAGTGATACGATTATTTCATCACTGATGATATGCACATATTCCTTTTGGAAGATGATGAGCCCAAGATTTACAAGGAGGAAATGAAAGGCTCAATGTCTGATAAATGGTTTATAGCCATGAAATCAAAGATAGACTCCATGTATGAAAATCAAGTTTGGAACTTGGTTGATGCTCCAAGTAGGATTAAGCCCAAAGGATGCAAATGGGTTTTCAAGAAGAAAATCAACATGGATGGTAATGTGATTACCTGTAAAGCAAGGCTAGTTGTAAAAGGTTATAGTCAAAAGGAAGAAATTGACTATGATGAAACCTTTTCACTAGTAGCCATGTTAAAATCTATCAGGATACTCCTTACCACCGCTGCTCATAACGATTATATGGCAAATGGATGTGAAAGCTGCACTCCTCAACTAGAAACTTGATCAGGATCTATATATGATACAACTTGAAGGTTTTACATCCCAAGATGGGTCGATGGTATGTAAATTGTAAAGGTCCATTTATGGACTTAAGCAAGCATCAAGGAGTGGGAATATTAGGTTTGACGAGATAATTTGAGAAATTGGTTTTGTTTCAAATGCTAATGAACCCTATGTATATAAGAAGGTAAGTGGGAGTGCGATCTTTTTACTTGTATTATATTTCGATGACCTATTACTTATAGGAAATGATGTTCCTTTTCTTCAGACAGTAAAGTCATGGTTGTCAAAGAAGTTCTCCATATAAGACCTTTGAGAAGTAGCTTTTATACTAGGTATAAAGATCTACTATGTTAGATTTAGAAGGCTGCTATGTCTTTCTCAAAGTACATACATAGACAAGGTATTGGCTAGATTTAACCTTGAGTTATCAAGAAAGGGTTATCTCCCAATGTCTCACGGGATAAACCTTTCTAAATCTGAGTGTCTAAGAACATAAGAGGAGAGACTGCACATGAATGGAATACCCTATGCTTCAACGATAAGATCCATATATGTTCTAGTATGCACTCGGCCTAATGTCTCACATACATTGAGCGTCACGTGCATATTTCAGTCTGATATAGGTGAGAAGCATTGGATGGCCGTTAAAACTCTCCTCAAGTACTTATGAAGACCTAAAGATATATTTTTAGTTCATGGAGAAAGTGATCTCTCTATGAAGGGATACATTGATGCGAGTTTTCAATATAAAAGGGATTATTACAAGTCCTAGTCAAGTTATGTGTTTATGTTAAATGGAGGGGTAGTTATTTGGAAAAGTTTCAAATAGGATATGACCATTGATTCAACCACTAAGTTTGAATATATAGTTTCTTCTAAAGTAGCTAAGCAAGCTTTCTGGCCTAACAGATTTATTCATGATCTCGGCATGGTGTCCAGCATTGTAAATCCAATAATGGTCTATTGTGATAACAATGGGGCTATTGCTTAGGCAAAAGAACCACAGTCTCATTAGATAAACGAACACGTACTCATAAAATTCCATCTCATTTAGGAGATAGTAGCTAGAAAGGATATAAGCTTAGAATACATCCCTACAGCTCAGAATCTAGCATATGGGCTAACGAAGCCATTGACTCAAGATAAGCATTACCAACATGTTAACGAGTATGGCATGAAGCACATGGGCAATTGGATATAGTCCAAGTGGGAGATTGTTAGACATGATGTATGCCTTAAAGGTAATTAAATTGATATATATTTATTAGTTATAATGTACAAAAATTTCATATTATTGTTATCAATAATAAGGTATCTTTGTTTTTTTATCAATGAATATTTAAGTTATGTATCTCACTAATATTATATATCTGCTATTATGTATATGTGTACATTCATCGATAAAATAAAGTCCATGACTATTTCATGGCGTGAAAGTACGAGGATATAGTGGGAGCTATATTGTGTGAGAATTACACACACATGTTACTATGAATGGTCTGAATATCCCTAGTCATAGTTTCATTGAGACTGGATATCAATGAAGCTGACAAACTACCATGTGTAGGCTTACTCTTCTTATTAGATCCAATCAGCCTATCTCACGAGCTGAAGGTTGTACCTTGAGTTAATACATGTATGTATTTGGGTAATATATTGGAGATCCCTATAAGATAGACTCTCGGAAATAACTATACCGATGTGTTGGTGTCATGTGTTATTGCAGTAGCTGTACAAGTATCCTCACACATGAGATACTAGTAACCTTGTGTAGGAGTTGATATACTTTGGGTCATACTTATTCATACCCTTACGATCATGATGATATGGGTGAATGCGAGTATAGTAATGATCACTCATTGGTAAGCTGAGTAGTCAAGATGGGATCCATCACTCCTAATATAGTGACATAATGGGAGTTGTACCTTAAGGGCTCTTGTTGAAGAGACACACTCATAAATCTCTAATTAGATTATAAGATTGATAGAACGGGTTTCTAGTCAATATTGATATATTATGGCGAGTTGTGTTCTTTGTGAATAAGTCTAATTCCAGGATAGCTAAGGCTATTACATGAGCTAAAACTTAATTCGAGCTCAATAAACTGGATGGTACTTAACTTGATGGAAGGAGTGTATTGTATTGGTTACTATTGCAGAATCAGATCAAGTAATAAGCACATGACATTCCAGCTGGTTAATCAAGAAAGTAATTGAACATTCAATGTTGTAAGGCAGAATTTCAAAACTTAAAATTAACCTAAAGGATCTCCTAAGCATGCCATGATTTATATAATCTAAGTTAAAATGTTCCATAGATGCTTATAGATTTATAAAACTTATAAAAGATATCTAGCATCTAAGTGTAGAACATTACCAGTTGATACATGCTTTCTCTTTCTTTGGATGATGCATTCCTTTAGAGAAAATTGGCAAAACTTCGTTAGCACGAGCCTCCAAAGTAGGATAGCCTCTACGATTGATTTACACGAATCTTCACCGACCAAAACCTTGTTGAGGTAAAACACGTTAGTAAATAGCAGCTGCTAGACTACTTGAAGACCAACTCGAAAATATAAACTGAGAAGGCTCACTCAATTAGAAAGAGCCTTCAAAAGAATTCTTTGTTGTTTGGAGAAAATCATGAAGGATCTCGCACAGAATGAAGAAAGAGATGTCGAACTCAGAGAGAAAAGGCTGACCAAAAGTTTGAAATAATGACGAACTGAAGGCCTATATTTAGGGAAAAGGGGTAGTGTTAGACTACCCCTATAACACTATGTGGGATGAGAATATTCCCATCCCACATGCGGGTTAGCCGTGAGGGTCACTATAACCCGCGGTTGCCACCATAAAGCAAGCGCGTTATTGCCACAAGCTGGGCTTGGGGACCTTCCTGCAAGCCTAGCCTTGTGAGCTTGCGCGCAAGCATGTTTGTGGGGTAAACCCGCACAAGCACTACCTTGGGCAGCACTTGCGGGCCTGCAAACCGCTAGCATGCGCAAGCTATCGCCCGCGCTAGCGGACAATGAATTTTTTAACTCACGGGGCAACCATGCAGGCCGCACTCCGAACATCTCGTGTTTGTTTAGGGCTCACTCACAATGAGAAAAATCTCCTTGCTCTGCTCCATGCATTTTTCCCTAATTTCTCTTTATTACTATTAATTATTAATTTGGTCTAACTAATTAATAATTCATCCAACAAATTCGATAAACAGATATTCTAGGCATACACCTAGTCTATAGGTTCTTTACTTAGTCTGATAAAGACCCAAAGTGTGTGACCTCATAGGATCCCAAAGTATTGAGCCGCTAGAGGTTAACCTAAACTTGGCTTCCCATCCGGGAACCTTTAGGTTTAGTGTTCAATATCGATATGGAACCTGATAGCTCTAGACGATCAAATGGGCTTTTTAGCAAAGGCATATGATCCCCCGATTCTTGGAACATCACGTACTTGTGACTTTATCCGGTTCTACAGTAGTAACCAATACAATACACTTCTTCCATCAGGTTAAGTACCATCTAGTTTATTGAGCTTGGATTAAGTGTCAACTCATGTAATAGCCGTAGCTATCCTAGAATTAGACTTGTTCAAGAAGAACATCACTTGTCCATTATTTATCAAGATTGACTGAAAACCTATTAAATTGATCTAATACTTTGATCAAAGGTTTTTGAGTGTGTCACTTCAACCAAAGGCCCTAAGGTACTGATATGTGTATAATTACACTTATTATCATATTAATTTTATACACTAAACACTATAGTTTGAGTCATTTTTATACTTCATATAAAATATTTCACGTGGTATGCAGTTGTTTTTTATGCAAATGCAGATACTAGGTAAATCTTGGGAGTAAAATGATCTAAAGAGGAATTCAATGAAAAAGGAGTGAAAAGGTGCAAAAATATGCGTGGAACTTAAAGATTTGGCTTAGGATCGAATCTATCAAATATCAGTAAAGTTACAGGGAGAATTTTGAAGAAAAACACAATTCACGGTCGTGATAACCACTCGCGATCGCGACTAAGCATTCTTTAGAATAGAAAACTGCCAAATGAGAATTCACTGTAGTGACTTGTATATCACGGTCGCTACTTGGACAATTTTTTTGGTCAAATCTTTCTAACTACTAACCGCCAGATAAGAACGATCAACTACCATCAACTACAAAACGAAAAGACAACTTTTGGAAGTCAACCAATCATGAAAAGGTGCCTATCCATTATAGATAAGATTAAAGCTTCTCAACCAATCACAATGAAGTGATGCAATGTTTCACCAATGGACACAACTCTTCGTATGGATAGATGCAACACTTCGAACTCTATAAATAGGGCTCCAAACACTACCATTTTCGTGGTGGATTGGTGTGGAATTGGAATTAGAAAACGTGAGAGATATAGTGTGTGCACAGATAGAGAGAAAAATTATTTAGTTTTTGCTACGTTCATAAGTGTTAACGAGAAAATATATAAGTGATTTGAATCCTTAATTTTGATCACTAGATTTCTCTACATATTCGAGCGACTGTTGTACAAGTGTAATTGCAAATCACTTATCAATAAAAGTTTTCATTCTTCAACATTTGTTTATTCGATATTCACAAAGAATAGCATCCTAGCGGAGGTTCTGTACGAGTCAAGACCGAATTCAAAGCACATACAAGAATTGAGGGAATTGACGACTCCCATTAAAGAGTGGATATGATTTGATCAACTTTAGCTTTCACTTGTATACCTTACAACTTTGCTTTGCTTTCTACTTATACATTCTATTTCGAAGTTTATGATATGTCTCTTTGTCATAATGTGTATTTCGTGTTGAGTCTTTTATATTAATCAAGTTTTATGCTTTTGAGTTAACTTTAAGAGTAGTTTAGGGGTTAACTATGTATAATCATTGGATCTGTGATTATAACGCTGTTTAGTGAGCCAACATTTTTGTAATGGTAAGTTGCTAAATGTGGCTATGTGAGAGCGACCCGTACTAAGCATATTAATATTGTTATCTAGGTATATATAATCATCTTAATTCATTTGCACTAGATTTAGAAAAGTTATTTCATGTGTTGCTCTACAGTGAATAATGGAATATCTGAGTGTCTAGAACCGAGTCTGTCAAATTAATCTAGTGAGCGTAATATCTTTGATGACCTTGCATGATTTCTTTGCTATACTTGTTCGCAGGAAAAATCTATATACTTTTATCTTCTCTAATCTTTCATACATTTATCTATTCATCCATCATTCCAATCCTCCCTACTAAAATCAAATCTATTTTATTTTCTTTTGTTCTGTTTCCCTTGTTGATCTTTAGAGCTGATCCTTCTCTGTGGGTTTGATATCTTTTAGAACTACATCGCAACTGTATACTTGCAGTTATCATCATTTTTCTATTTGATAAGTGGTATTGACAACACCTGTACTTTGAAGCAAGAAACTCGCAAATAAGTTTTTAGTGCCATTATCGGAGATAATTCTTTCAGAACTTGTGAAACCAAAATCTTGTGAACAAGTTATTAAAGTTATCAGTAGAAAAGTGGCGAAAAAGTTTTTGGCGCCGTTGCCAGGGAAGGCAATAGCGTTCTAAAGATCAAATTTTCGGGGAAGACAAGTTCGTTCTAGAGATTTAATTTGCTGGAGATACGATATTTATATAAATTATATTCATTTATTTCATTTTCTATATTATATAATTTTCTAATCTTAGATGTGAAAAGATTATGAAATAATCATCTTGGAGGTGAGATATCATAATATTTCATCTTAATTCTTGACAAATAGAAGATTTTCTTCTATTTTTCCTATTCGCGTTCGTGACTTCCATTCACGCTCGTGAATTCCTGATTAAAACTTTCTGTTTCTTGTTTTTGGTATATTCATGTTCGCGACCTAGGATCACGATCTCGACGTGAGCGAAAACTGCAGCAGTTTGAGAAGTTTTTCGACGGTTTCTCTCAAATTCTATTTATAGAATGTGAATTCTCATAATCCATCACTTCTGAAATCAGAAATTCCTTTTTCTTTAGACAAAATCTTTGTTCCAAACCTTGAAAATCATTCAATCCTTTTCTTCAAAATGGTGCATTCTAACAAATCAATTCTCATTCCTCCTTCGGATCTGCAAGAGTGGTATGAAGCACGTTTTCCTATTCACTCTCATGAGGAAGTTTATCATTTCGAAACCATCAAAGATGTAGAATTCACAAGTTCTTATGTTATCCATAAGAATAGGTTCATTCATTTAGGAATTTATGAGAGGGTGATGTATTATCTTAGGATTCTAAATTTCCTTCTCTATTCCTCCATGAATATTGGGAATAGTGAAGATAACTGCAAAGAGATGTTGATGTCGCTAGTATGGGCAAATGCTAAGATGGACTGTCTAGAATTTCATCATCAAGGGAAGAACTATAAATTGTCAAGGAAGAAATTGGAGCAGAATTTAAGATTTCCAAAAGATTGTAACTACAAAATACTTCCTGGTTGGGATCCACTACCAACATGGAATCGCCTTAATAGGAAAGAAGAATACAAACAGGAATCTGCCTATATAGCTAGTAGATCCGAGACCCCTATTTGTTCGGTCTACACTTCTATTTAAGTAGTGCGCTTTTCAGTAGATCTAGTTTTGACACGGTCATTCCTGAAGAATTGTTTATCTTGGAAGCAGTTTGGAATGGCATACCTGTGGACGTATCGAGGATGATGATGGGGACTCTTATGTCTACCGTAATTAATTTTGGTAGGATAGCGTAAGGGTGTCGAACTATGGTGAATTTGTTAGGAAAAATTGGGAGATTACCTTGTTGTGCAAAAGTCTTTACTGATGAAGATGAAATTCTAGAACTAACTACGGAAATTTTCTTCAAGTACGGATTTCTAATTAAGTGCATTGGTGAAAATGGAATAATCTATGATTGGAAATCATGGGATGAGAGAGTAGAAGCCGATAAAAAGCTAGAAAGAGAAATCGCTAGGGAGGAAGGGAATAATTCAGCCAATCTTAAAAGGAAGTTGAATGAGTTAATGGAGGAACAAATTTCTATTCATCACAAGATTAATAGCATCCACACTTTGGTGTATTACGTTGAAAGAGATCTGTGGGAGTCACATTATAAGATTGATGAGATGATTGAATCGTTAACTTTTAAATGAATAGTTTTCTTATCTTTTCGGTTTAGAACCTTGTATAGTATTTTCCTTTTAGTTTAGTTGCATTTTATTTAGCTTTTTGTATGTTTGTTTGTTTGTGTGTTTCATTGTTAGTTTGTAAATATTTGTTAAATATGAAATGAAAATTTGAACAACAAGATGTTGATGTTCAATTGCTATCTTCACCATGATTACTCAAGGTATAATAGTAAATATTTATCTTTTGTATTTAACAAAGTTTGTTTGTGTTTGTTACTAAGTTTTTATAGGGACAAGTCTAAAAATTGAAAAAATTTGAAGAATAAAGAAGATCCCGACCATGACCTAATTCGCGCTTATGACTATTGGATATCAAAACTTTATGTTTCTATTGTGAAGACAATCATGATCATGACTGGCCTTCGCGACCGTGACATGGGAAAAATATAACCATTACAGATCACAATCAGACATGCGATAGATGGCTAAAACCGCCATTAACGGCTAGTTTTGAGCATAAATGGCTATTTTAACAATTATGACCAATTAGGGATCCCTTAAACCTCTATAAATAGGTCTTAAGTTGAACCCTAGCGACCACAACCTTCAAAAGCTTACAAATCTCTGAAATTTCTTCATCTTTAATCTTCAAAACAATCAAAATGCCTTTGAAGAAAACAGCAAATAGAAGAGAAACCCAATCATACCAAGAAGAGTATGATTGTCCTTTCCCTTTAAGGATGAGAGAAGAAGGCAAAAGCTTTCAAAAGCTCATCAAATTGGATATCACCGGGACGATATTCTAAGATTTGGTCTTCTTATAAACAAAGAATCTCCCATAGAGAGATGGAGGTTTATCTTTCGGCTCATGGACTCACAAAATCTGTGGATTTGCATTTTCCACAAAATCAAGATTGGATTCTCGAATGTCTAGTAACATTTGATTAAGAAGATGCAAGGAAGAGGGCGATTCAGTTTCAAAATCAAGGACAACAATACACCGTCCCGAGAAAGATAATGGGTGAATGGTTCGGATTCAAGATTGTTAATTTATCAAGCATGACGGATTCTCTTCAACCAAATTGAGTTTGCGCAGAATTATCGGGTAAGAGAGTCTTCGATCCCAAGAATTCTCCTAACAAACTTATTAAGGATGAATGCATTCTTCTTCTCCACAAATACCTTTCCACTTCGATATTTTTTGATTAGAGAATCCTAATGTCCAAAAGAAAGACTTGTTTGTTCTTTCTTGCACTTTGATGAAACAAAAAAGAGGAATTTGTGGATATCATATGGGATATGATGAAGAAGAACTCAACAAGCATGAGAAACAAGATTGGAGCAACCAAAATTATCACCGCTATCATCTTGGGTGCAGGAGGTGAACTTCCCTATGTCCAACAACCGGGTGAGTATTTTCGCTATATGGATGGGACCCATTTAAAGAATACCGAACTTCTTCAAGAGAACGATGGTGTATATTCTTTATACTCCAACTCCAACCGCAACAAAGAGCTCAACTGGGCTCATGAAGATTCTTCCATTGGACCATCAAATCTAACCGTTAGCTATCGACATGAAAAGCCCTGATGCTTGAAGCAAAAGAAGACGAAGAAGAAGAAGAAGAAGAAGAAGAAGAAGAAGAAGAAGAAGAATAGAAGATTGGAAGGCGAGCATGCAACTAAAGTTGGATAATGGCCAAGCGAAACTTGGAGTTATGAAAAAGGACATGAAGATTCTAAAGAAATGTAATAAATTGATGCTTTGAAAATTACTTTCATTCTTTAGGAAACGAAATTGTCAATTCACTCCTAGTTCCCCGGAATCTCCTTCACAATAGAACGGGTTTATTCTTTTCTTAACTTACTCTTTTTCAATAATTTTTAGACTAGTTTTAGTTCTTAATTTTGATTTTTAATAAATGTCTCACAATGAGGACATTGTGTTCTTTAAGTGTGGGGGGACATCTGTAAAAATCCCGAAAAATCCAAAAAAATTGAATAAAATAAAAAATCGAAAAATTTGAAAATTTTTATTGATTTTCGTGTCATTTATACATTATCTATTCTTATACTTTACTAACATTTGTCTAAGGTTATTGTGACTGTTAGGTATTACAAGTTTAATGTTAGTGCAAAAATTGAGCTCATGTTGAATTTGAGTGTTATTAGCACAACATTTATCAATTTGGCAAGGATGAGTGATGAGTAATATTCGAGAGCAACATTCCAAGTAAGTTTCGATATATATTTCAATGCAACATAAATTAGTATAAGTTATATAGTTTTAGTTCAATGCTTCCCATAAGTTTAAGTGGAGTAATATCTAGTAGTATTCTTACTATGAGTTTTATATGCAAATCTCGAATAAGTCCTATAAGTATT
>CATIWQ010221615.1:0-19971 GCA_949673415.1 Euphorbia schlechtendalii | reverse complement strand
GTTGAACAAATATATTAATATGTTGTTCTTAAGTTGCCTAAAGACCAAGCACAGTATATGCACTGATCTCATTTTTTTTCCCTTATCTTTTCACCTTATATTATTTGGGAATTAACCCGGAATAGCATTTAAGTACTTCATTAAAAAAACCTAAATGACTTGTTTATTTGTGCAGTTTTCAAGGAGCGATACAATGAAGATGATGGAAATGAAAATGTTTCTTCTATCGATATAGATTAGGATATTTAGATTACGAGTTTTAGTTGTATACAATGTATTTTTTTACTTTAATCTTTTTCTAGATTGAATTGTATTAAGAATTATTTAAATTATATTAATATAAATACCTTTTGATTTATGTATTCAGTTTATATTATTGATATTAATAATATTAATTTTCATGACAAAAAATTATGAAAGCATGTTGCAATAATGAAAAAAAAGTGTAAGGTAAAAGTGTTGCAAACTTGAATAAAAGTGATGCCAATTATAAATAAAGTGTTTAAAAATAGTGTTGCCGTTGCGTTAAAAAAGTGTTGCTAATATACTAACGGCCGTTAACTGTGACGGTGGGAAACTTATTAGCAACACAAAAAATTGAGTTACAATAGGGTCAAAAAGTGATGCATCAGCTGCCTGTTGCAACACTTTTTCGGTGGGTTGCTACAGATACGAAATGTGTTGCAATAGATACCTATTGTAAGGAGAGCAGAACCATCACTTTTTTTTCTATAAATGTTGCAACAGAAGCTGTTGTATCATTTTTAGGACTTTAAGCAACATTTTTCTTGTATTGCAATAGGTCATCTATGGCGTAGTGGGAGTTGTGATATCTTGTTGAAGTTCATTTAGTTGCCCAGTTGGTGTCTGCTCATCTTCTTCTAGTTCAAAAAAATTGAATTCGCCTTTATGAGAGTCAAAGTTCCATTCTCCTTATTTATCGAATATTAAATCTCTACTGAGCACAACCTTCTTTTCATCTAGATTGTATAGCTTATAGCCTTTTGAGCTTGAGTCATAGCCAATGAAGATGAAAATTTTACTTTTGTCATCCAACTTGGTTCGATTCTCATCTGGTATGTGAACATGAGCTATGCTCCCGAAGACTCTTAAGTGGTAAATTCCAGGCTTCCTTCCACTCCATGCTTCTTGTGGAGTCGTTCCCCCATACACTCCTTGTAGGAGAATAATTCGATAAGTACACTACACAAGCCACTACTTCTACCCAAAACTCCTTGGGTAGCTTCTTGCTCTTGAGCATACTTCGTATCATGTTAAGGATTGTTCTGTTTTTCCTTTCTACCACACCATTTTGTTGGGGGGATCTGGGAACTGTTAAGGGATGACGGATTCCATTTGCTTCACAAAACTCGTTGAATTCCTTAGATGTGAATTCTCCTCCTCGATCAGATCTCATGGCTTTGATCTTAAGACCACTTTCATTTTCCATGGCTGATTTGAAATTCTTGAATGCTTCAAACACTTTTGATTGTTGCTTCAAGAAATATACCCATGTTTTTCTTGAATAATCATCAATAAAGAGAAGGAATTAACTATTATTAGTAAGAGAACTTGGCCTAATTGGACCGCAGACGTCGGTATGGATGAGCTCTAATGGCTTCTTAGCTCTAGAGGTTGACTCCTTTGGAAAGCATTTTTTGAATTTCTTCCCTTGTAGACACCCTTCGCATAATTGATCAGGATGATTGATACATGATAGACCTCTTACCATCTCTTTCTTGGATAACAGCTCCAGTCCTCCAAAGTTGAGATGACCAAATTGAAGATGTCATAGCCATGATGAGTCTTTATAGCAAGCCTTTAGACACCTCGCAACATCATTTTGAATGTTCAAAGGAAACATTTTGTTCTTCGACATTCGAACTTTGGCGATAAGTGCCATCTCTTATAAAAAGACTATAATCTTTCATATGAATATCATAGCCTTTTTCTAAGAGCTGGCCCAGACTAAGGATGTTGCATTTCATATTAAGCACATAGTAGACATTTGAAATTAATTGGTGGCTACCATCTTTAGCATGAAAGAGGATGTCACATTTCCCCTTCATGGATATTTTGGTATCATCTCCGAATGAGACATCACTACTTACTACTTCATTGAGTTCCACGTACAAGCTTCTTCTTCCACACATGTGATTTCTTGCACTAGTGTCGAGATACCATGTGTTCTCTTGGTGTTCACTGCTATTGTTGTATGCTAGCAGTAATGTTTCTTTCTTCTCGGTCATCTCCACCACAAAATTTGCCTTCTCCTCGACCTTATTACTTGGAGCTCTACATTCTAAAGCATAGTGTCCAAACTTTTGGCAATTGTGGCACTAGACTTGAGGTTTGTCATACCTCGCATTTGGATTGCCTCTCCCTCGACCACGAGTGGGGCTTTCTCCATTCTCATAGTTATTATTGGAATTGTTGTTATTATTCCAATTTATCCACGACCACGGCTACCTCCTTGTCACGGCCTCGACCTCTACCTCTAACTCAGCTTCTTCCATGTTGGCTTCTACCATTATCATAACTTTCATTCGTATCTTTCAGTTGTAGCTTGAGGAGTTGTTCAACGATCCCTTGTTTCTTCTTGTGTTTTTCTTCATAGGCTTGTAGTGATCCTCGGAGTTCTTAGATCGTCATTTCCTCCAAGTTTTTGGTTTCTTCAATCATCACCACAATATGCTCAAATTTGGGATCAAACGATCGGAGTATCTTCTCTATGACCCTCACATCTTCTAACTTCTCATCGTTTCTCCTTAATTGATTAGAGACGGCTGCTACTCTTGAAAAATAATCTGAAATGGACTAGTATGCTTTCATGTGTAAGAATTCAAACTCACCTCTTAGAGTTTGGAGACGCACCTTTTTCACTTTCTCAACTCCTTTGTATGACGTTTGCAACTTCTCCCATGCTTGTTTAGCGGATGTTGCATTTGAGATCTTCTCAAAACCGTCATCATCTAAGGCTTGATAGATTAGGGAGAGAGCTTTCTTGTCTCTCTTTCGAGAATCCTTCAAACTTGTTGTTCGATTAGGTGTAAGAGTGGCTTAATTTTTTGGCTCATTGAAGCCTTTCTCTACGATATCCCAAACATCATACGCATCGAGAAGAGCCTTCATTTTGATACTCCAGTTGTCATAGTTGTTGTTGTTGAGTGTTGGAACTTGGAACGATGCCACTCCATTCTCCATATTACTCAAATAGCTTTTCTAGGCGTACACGGGCTGTTGCGACTGTTTATAGAGTCTTTTGCAACACTGTGTGCTTTGCAAGAGCCTTATGACGGAGTTCTGCAAGAGATTGTTTACCCTTGCAAACTACAAATTTTCTGATGGATTCTGCAAGAGATTGTTTTTCCCTTGCAACTTGCAGATTTTTTGACGGATTCAGCAAGGAAACAGCAACGGAATTATATTCCCTTGCAAACTACAAATTTCTTTGAACTTGGTTTTTTACACCCGAAAATGAAGTTTTTTTCGGAAGGGAAATCGAGCTTTGAACGTGGCTTTGATACCACTTTGTTGGGAATATAACACTAAAAAGAACAACTTTGATTAAACTCAAAGAAAATATTACAAGAACACTCACTTAAATACACCAATACAACTCACTCTTATTTTATCTTCTTTTCTCTCTTAAGAAGCTCTTACTTCTACTAGATGATAAACAACTAAATAACTCACCTATAATACAACTCCCAACTAAAACATTTACTAACTACAACATCCAACTAACTACAACTCCCAACTTAAATAATTTAATAGCCAACTTATTTGGTTAAATTTAATGGCCTCCAAATTGATTGTAATTAATAGCCTCAAATTTGGTTTGAGTTTTTTTATAGATGGATCAAGTTTATAATCCAACAAATCAGTGGTGCATGATTTGAGCCCTTTTCTAATGAAGGAATACTGGGATCAGGAGTCTTGAGATGCCACTCACTATTAGGTTAACTATGATTAAACAATATAGAAAATAAAATAATAAATATTAATGAAATAAGGGGCAGTAAGAAATCATTTCAATCCGTAATCATGTATAAAGTATAATGTTAAAAAAATTAAACAATGTGATGTCTGGACTAATCACAAGTCTTTGTCATAATTTTCACAAAATTAAAGTTTTCAAAAACATAATTTCCAGTATCATTACATAAAATTGTGCTTTTCCAGAACAATTAGGTGATTGTGTTGGCTTAATTTGTAGAATTGCAATAAAAAAATTAAAATATAAGTATTTGTAAATGGTAAACATGTATTTAATTAACTTAATAATAAATAAAAGAAAACATTTTTTATTTTTATTTTTTAATCATTATTAATTAAATATTTAACTGTTCTCTATGTAAATGAAAGTATTTTAAAATTATTTTACATGAATTTTGAATTAATATATAAATTATAACGGAATGAAAAATACTTGCAAATTCCTTTGCAAATTTTACCTCCAAAATTTCCCTCCAACTTTTTGCTAGGGAAAGTTTGCTTGCAAATATATGTAATATTTTATTTATTAGTATACTATAAGGGAAACTTATTTTCGTTGTTGAATCCGTTGCAAGCTAGAAAAACTGCAAGGTAAAATTTTCCCTTGCAGATTGCAATTTTTCTTCTTGTGGGCAAACCCATGTTATGGGGTGTAGGGGACCCCCCCGAGTTTTGGAATTTATAAAAACATTGATGTAACATGAAAGTGTGGTAGAAGAGATGGTCAAAGGCCTAACATCCCCCAAAGTGATAGGAGTTCGAATCCTAGTGCTCCCATACATTTTTACTGATTATTTTATACGCATATTCGATGTGGTTTTACATATTTGATTTTTTTTAAAATAAATAATTTGCACCTGGTAAGGTTCGAACCCAAGCCGATATGAGTCCAGTTGTCTAATCAATCAAGCTAATTAACAAATCATTCATCTGTCACAAAAGATCTATTATATCTCATAAAATTGTTGCACTGACATAAATTGTTTCATATGTATTTATTACTTTATTTTCTTACATATTAATTTAACCCCTTCATTTTCGATCTCGGGTCCGCCCCTACAATGAAATATATCATGAGTAGAAATACAACCTGTTATTGCTTTCAAACTGATCACCGAATGAGAAGTGTCAATACAATGATGCCAAAATTTCTACAACAAATCATCAATCAAAGCTTCACTTTGCATCCAGCGATATTGACCGTAAAGACGCCATTGATGGTTGGACACCAAACACAAAAGTCAGCCACTTCCTCCTGTCTATTAATTCGCATAATTCTATCTTTCAACACGAAAGGAATCTCCTCGAGTAAATTTGATCAACCACCCACTCGAAGAAATTTATCTACCGTAGCATTCAGTTTCAACTTGTCAATCCGTCCAATATCTATTTAATAGACCATCTTTCTTCATTAAAAAAATTGATCAAATCTTAAATATTATTACATCATTTGAATTTTTTAATATCTTGTAGGAGTGAAGTCAAGTTTAAAAGTCTACCCAAATATAATTTAAAAATTAAGGTATACTTCAAAAACAATATCTTGTGATTTGACTGTTTTGCATAAAAGTTTTTGTGAAATTATTGTTTCAAAAGGGTGCGTGTGGCTTCAATAGGTAATCTTGTCTATTTTGAGCTGAAATTATGCAACATAGTTAAAAAAAAATACAATATACCTTAGTATAAAAATTTAAAATTTCCTAAGTACAAATATTAATTTTATTAAAATGTGATTGTAAGGTTAAAGAACCATAATAAAATAAATAAGATTCAAAAGTTAATCCAATTTTGATGTATGATTCTCAAATAACATGGTCAAGTTATGGGAATGTTAAATTTATTGAAATTGCTTCTGAAACATTACTATTTTCAATGGAAAATTATTTTTTCCCTTATTTGCAAATTTTTGAAATCATATCCACTCTTTTGCTAAGAAAAATTCCACAATGACCTTTTCGTAAAACAGTCAAACCACAATGAATGTTTTAGGTTTTACCCTAAAAAAACACACGCATAAGATTATAAGACTCTTTTAGATTCTTTTTTAAACATTCAGATTGTTTATTTTTGTAAGTCTATGAATCAAATTACATATTGTTAGTCAGAATAGTTGATGCTTCGACATATAGAGGGACGTAATTAAATATTTGTCCACCTTTTATTAAAACTGTATTGTACTGCGATTAGATTTAATAGATTCTTCTTTAGTAAAAAATAAATTATTTTTTCATTGGAGCGAGTTGGATATCATACAAAAACCCAGTCCATAAAATTTCAAACATCCCCATTTGCTCTGTATCTTTTCTCTTCTCTTCATCAGATTTCGTTATATACATCCGATTCATTGTAAATTTGTTCTCTAAGGGTGTGTTTGGAAAGATCCATTTTGAAAGAATTCAATTTATTTGAATTCATTTTGTCAATTCCCTTGTTTGGAACCAAATAAATATTGATAGAATTCAAATCATGCAAGATTTGAATTCTTGTGAATGTAAAGAATAGAAATCTTGCAAAATGTTGCAAGATTTCAAAGGAATTCATTTAAGTTATAACTTTGGTTAGTTCTGATTTTGCTGATACATATCTTGTTTTTCATTGTTCAATCCTCGCTAGACATTTTTCCAATCATCATCCTATTTTATTTGAGTGCCGATCGAATGTTACGAACATTTCTAGATTTCATTTTTAGACTATGTGGTTAACTCATGAGGGTTTTAGAAAGGTGATTGAGGAACATTGGAATTCGATCTTTCCTTCGTTGCCCCCTAATCAATTGTTATTGACAAAACTTAAAACTTTGCGTTCGATTCTTTGTCGATGGAATAAGGAAATTTTTGGTAACCTTGATGAAAATATTCGGAGAGCTGAAGCTGAGTTAGGACGTGTGCAGGGGTTGGTTGCAATTAATGGCCCGACTTCTGATTTAATCAACACGGAAACAGATGCTCACACCTATTTAGATCTCCACTTGTGTCAGAAGGAGATTTATTTGAAGGAAAGGAGCTGTATATGATGGCTTAAAGAAGGTGATCGAAACACAAATTTCTTTCTTAGAGTGGAAAACTACAAAAAGTCTAGAGGAGGGGTTCATTCTTTAATGATTGATGGTACTTTAACTTGCGATGTTGACAAAATTGCAGCTCACATGAATGCATATTATGAGTAGATTTTCAGCAAGGATAGCACTGTCGAGGTGGGTAATCATTTGATTATTTTGATCATTCCTCTTTCGGTTACCTTAGAGGAAAATATGACTCTTACTACTCGTCCATCTTCAGAATTAATCAAGAAGACGGTGTGGGATTTAGATGAGAAGAGTGCCCCTGGTCTGGATGGTTTCTCGGGTTCCTTTTTCAAGTTCGCTTGGGATATTGTTGGTCACGACGTGGTTAAGGTGGTCCAACAATTTGTTGACATAGGTTTTATGCTCCCGGGTTTAAATTCTAATCTCATTATGCTAATTCCTAAGAAAGAAGGAGTTGTCTATGCTGAGGATTTCCAATCGATTGTCATGAGCAACTTCCCTTTTAAGATTATTACAAAATTCTTGGCGGAGATGTTAAGCATGATTGCATCTTGTGTTATCTTCGATAACCAATTTGGTTTTATTAGAGGATGATGTATCAATGAATGTATTGTCGCTGCATCTGAAGGGGTTAATCTTTTGAATAAGAAATGCTTCGGAGGGAATTTTGCTATGAAAATTGATATCCAGAAAGCTTTTGACACACTTGACTGGGACTTTTTGAGATCGATTCTACGCTCTTTTGGTTTTTCGAAGACATATGTTGGATGGATTGATAGCATACTTCAATCTTCCCGCATCTCAATTTTAACACCGCTTGGTCCTAGGGGCTATTTTAACTGCACATGCGGAGTGCGACAAGGAGACCCGCTGTCCCCAATTCTATTTGTTCTGCCTGAGGATTTTTTGAGTCGATTTATTACGAAGATGTTCATTTCAGGAAATTGAAACAAATGAAATACACCGTGGACTGTCTTTTTCCTTCACACATGCTTTATGCGGATGACGTTCTTCTTTATGGAGTGGCATCTGCTAGAAATATGAGACAGTTAAAGGAGATTTTCAAACATTATGGTAACATCTCACGGTAGCGGGTTAATTGGTGCAAATCATGCATCTACTTCGGTGATTCGGTAAGTTCAGCAAGGGTGACAAGACTAGCCAGCTTTACTGGAATTCGTATTGGCAAGCTTCCTTTTTATTATTTGGGTGTGCCTTTTTTTCGTGGTGCACCAAGAGTAGCTAAACTTCGCGATTCGTTTGACAAAATAATGCTGAAATTTGCTAGTTGGATGGGGAGTGCATTATCGATGGCGGGGTGAATTATTCTGGTTCAATCGGTGATTAATAGCTCATTGCTTCATTCTTTCATAGTTTATCAATGGCCTAAGAACTTATTAAATCGGCTAGAGAAGGCAGTGCGGAACTTTATATGGACGGGTTCTATTGATAAAAGGAAAGTGGTAACAGCCCCATAGAGTAAATGCAAGAAACCGACTAGTTGTGGAGGGCTGGGTCTGAAATCTGTGGAAGATATGAATATTGCTATGTTGGGTAAGCTTTCATGGAGCTTGATAAAGTCCAATTCTAGTGTAACAAGGCTGTTGAATGCCCGTTTCTTTCACAACTCTCAGTAGCAAATTTTTATTCACAACTTTAGCATTTGGAAGTTTATTCGACCCGTGTATGAGATTATTCATTCCCAATGCATTTTTCAATGACTGGATAGTAGGGATGAGTTGATTTGGATGCCGGATATCAATGGTTTTTCCACGGTAATGGTTTTCTACCATTGGCTTCAATCGGAGGAGCAACAAAGTATTCAATTTACAAAGCTTTAGCACAAAACAATACCTCCTTCTCATTCTTTGGTGGCATGGAAGGCTCTTACCGGGTATATCTCTACACATGATGTGCTACAACGGAAAGGTATTAATGTGGTTTCTATTTGTTCACTTTGTTCTTGTAATTGTGAAACAATTGATCACCTTTTTGCCTCTTCCTATTTTGCGAGACAATGTTGGAACGCATTGAACTCTCTTTTTGGAAGATCAATCGATTTAAATGGAAGTTTGCTTGATGTTGTTAACTCAGCAAGGATGCAGCACTTTAGTACTCAGATTGAAGTACTTTGGAACTCCGGGATCGCAACCATTATTTGGTTGATATGGCATGCGCGGAATAGAAGTATTTTTTACAGCATCCAGCCGAATATCCACCACACCCTGCATACGTTGTGGGCTATTTTGTGCCAAACAGAGATAAGCTCGAATTTGGTAATATGTGGAACTCGATAGTAGAAAGAAATATCTTGGAATCTCTTTCAATCCAGCCCCGTCACAGCAAAGCCCCTAGGATCATTCCAATTCGTTGGACAGCCCCCCCGAAAGATTGGATTAAAGTTAACACGGATGCTTTGGCGATGGGATCACAGGGTGACTCGGGTTACGGAGGCATCTTTAGGAATGAAAATGGTGAGGTGCTACACTGTTTTGCTTTCTCTATAGGCATCTCGTACTCGTTTATTGCTGAATTAAAGGTGGAAATTTATGCAATTAATTTTGCACATGATATGGGATGGCGTTACGTTTGGCTTGAGAGTGATTCAATGTATGTTGTCTTACTGCTCCGCAATAGGCACATGGAGGTTCCTTGGTTGATTAGGCCAGCATGGAAGGAATGTTTAGCCAAGATGAACAATCTTAGACTCGTTGTTTCTCACATTTATAGAGAAGGGAATCGCATTGCAGATGCTCTTGCGGCCTACGGTAGAATCATGCAATCTTCTCATACTTGGGACGATTCTCCACATTTCTGCTTGCCTTTTTTAGTTCATGATAGAATGAATAGAGTTAATTATAGATTCAACTAGGTTTGTTGCTTTTGTTTCTTTTAGTGTTGGTCATTTGTTATGGCCGATCACTGGATTCGTTTTGTATCTCTTTTTTATTTTTTCTTTTCTATTTAATAAATTGTAGGGGGGTTTTAGTAGTGGGGAAGGGCGGGTCCCCCCATGGTGTTAGCTCCATAGCCTGCCTTTGGGTGTGAGCCGTAAGCAGCGCTCTCACTGAGGGACTTATGTCACCCTCGTTTCTTTCTTCCTGACCCTAATCTTATTGAAAAAAATATTAAGTTATAACTTTGAATATTATTTTCACCATTTTACCTTCTCATATACTTTTAGTTGAAGGAGTCAAAATACTTATATAATTTATTTTAAAAAAATGTTAATATATTAGTTAACAATTTTATATAAAATGAAGTTTCCAAACAAAATAATTTTTTTAAGAAACCAATTCAATTGAATTCTCTTGAGTGAATTGAATTCAATTCTTTTCATTTTTTATGGGATTTGTTTGCAAACACACCTTTAATTGTCTGAATTCAACCGAGACAGACAATTTGAGTTTGATTTTTTTGGATTGCTGGTTTAAGTTTCCGCCGATTTTCTGCTAATGTGTGTTCATCGCTGATTATTTGTAAGTCTTAATTTCAGGAGCCCGTTAACAGTATTATTTCACTATATACTGAATTTTTTTCGCAATTTATTGTTCCCTATGCTCTATTTGTTCGTGAAGTTCTGCTCTTTGTTCTGGCAGTTCATTTGTGTTATAGAAAGTTTTTCCAATATTTGTATTATAATCTGCTCTAATGAAATGCTTATTTTACAATTCACACACCAAGATGTCCCTTTTCAACTGCACTTCCTTGGTTAGATTATAGGCACTTACTAGTACTTCTATTTTTCATGGGAGGGTTGAGGAATTAGAATTACAAGATTGTAGTTACCTGATAATGCGATTTATTTTCTCTGTCAATGATTGCCTACGAAAATTCTACAGCAGCTTCGGCATTATATGGCGCCACTCCCCTCCCTTAGCCGTCACCAAGCCAGCTGCCGCCACTCTTTGAGCCGTCGTTCAAACCCCAGCCGCCACCACCAGCCTGCCCACCCGAGCCGCCACCACCCAACTATCCAGCCACGACAGTTTCCTGCTCACCCCCAACCTCATCAATTTCCAGCCTACCCCCAACCCCGCTTTGCACCCCACCATCATTCAGCCTAACCCCTAGACCAGAGGAGAGTCTATTTTGAGAATTTCCCGAATGGGATTGACAGCCTTGCCATGAAAACAATGTTTATGAGGTTTGGGATTAGAGGCCATGTGTATGTGGCACGGAGAAGGAATGCAAAAAATCTGAATTTTGGTTTCGATACGGTGGATGAATCGATGTCGATTAAAAATGTCATCGAGAAATTAAGAACAATTTCTTTTGGTCCTATTCATTTAAGGGCATTCATGGTATGTTACAACAATCGTATAAAGGAATCGAAAGCGGCTCCTCCTCCAAAGAGAAAATTGACTTTTAGCAATTCGACGAGGGACGCGAGATCTTTGCTAATGTAGTCAAGAGTGATAAGGTTTCGGGTTTCAAGGAACGGGAGAATATTTCAGTCAAACCCTAAATTAGTACCTTGAAGGAGATTTTGGTCTCGGTGGCACCTTGGAGAAACTGAGCGTGTGTTATTAAGTTGATTAATATCTCACAAATTTGTATCATCAACGATTTAGTGATGGGGAGGGGTTTTGATACGGAATTCGAGGCTTCGGTCGATGGTGATTGGGTGATAATTGTTTTTTCATCGATGGACGGTATGGCTGCCCTTTGTGAATGGGGATTGGAAGATTATGCAATATATTATATATTAGGTACAGCCATTAAAGACTAATTTTGTGTTAGAGGAGAGCAATCGTGTATTTAGACTTATTGGTGATTCCACAGTCCTTGGTTTGTGAGCCCTTAGTGAGAAGTCTAGCCGACAGTTTTGGTACAATTATTTTGATTGATTGTGATTTTGATAGGCCGGATCATTTGAACTTGATATCGTGTTTAATTTCTATCTCGTTAGGTGCGAAGTGTGAGGCGTTTAATCTTTGTATCGGGTCAATGGAGGTCATGGTGTATCCGGTGTTCAGACAAGGTGTCGGATGCCAACATTGTGCAGAGGCGGAGTATGCGAGTAGCCAGGAGGATTCTCTTAGTAGCTTTTACCATGATGATAATAGCTTGAAAAATCAAGATGTGGAGATGGCGGCATCCTCGGATCGTAATTCTTTTGGTAACTTAGTGATGTCCCATTCAAGTGTTATTCCTGAAACGCTGGTTTCGGTGGAGAGGGATAATGGTGCTACTATGGATAGCGGTTTTTTGGGTAGCAGATTTGGAGTCAACAGCCCCGGGTTCGAGTTGTAGTTGAAGGTAGCTGCAGATATAGGCAAAATTGTGGAAGACAGTAGCTCCAATCACCGGTAGTTTGTAGGCACTGTTTCGGGCAGTAGTGGGGGTCTAGGATAGCAACGTTCATCTACTTCCCCCCGTGGTTTGGATGTGGTAGCATTCGAGTCTTCGGGTTTGGATATTCATAACATAAACTAGGTCATTCTAAGGTTGGAGGGAGAAGGATTTGGGACCAAGCAAAGAGGAACTAACTTTCCGTGTGGGCGAGAAGGTGAAGCTTTTTAACAACGATAATTTTAATGTCATTGTTGGTGCGTTGAGGGAGGGAAGTAAGTAAGTGATTATTGATTTGTGTTGAGGATTTGTGATTTTATTTTTATGTCATTTAATTTTCTATGTTGGAACTCTCGAGGTGGAGTTTCTAATACCGTGAAATAATTTTTTATTTGTTCTTGTATTCGAAAGTGGAATATAAAATTTGTGATTTTAATTGAGACAAAAGTAATTAGAGTTTCGGATCATGCAATTCACAAATTGTGGGACGTAATAACTTTGCACATGTTTGTATTCTATCTATTGGTCTCTTGGGGGGATTGTCTTATCTTGGAATTCAGTGGGGTTACAATTAACAATCATTGGTTCTTCCGATAGATGGGTGATGTTTCATATTTTTTCGAGTGATGTTAATATCCATGTTATTAGTGTGCATGGTCATATGGGTTACGTCGATAGAGAATGATTATGGGCTGAATTGACACCGTTTATATAAGGCTGTGAGAATGTGATTGTATGTGGTGATTTATACGAAGTACTCCATAGCTAGGAAATATCAGGAGGTAGTTTGTCAAATTCAATTATTCATTTTCGGGATTTCATTGATGATTGTGCTCTTCATGATTTACCTTTACATGGGAGAGACTACACGTAGTCTAATCAGCATGCATATTCTAGGATCGATCTTGTTTTTATTTCATTCGGTATTTTAGACTTATGACCTTTAACTAATATTTCTATGGTTGACACGACCCTTTTGAATCACTTTCCCATTATCTTTATATCATGCCAATCGAACTCTCCGGGACCTAGACCATTCCATTCTTTAAATTGTTGGTGGGATCACTCGGGCTCCAATTTTTATTAGCAAGATATGGGGAGTTATTTGTGAAAAGTGGGGAAGAAGAGATATAAATTTTAAGTTGGATCGACTCCGTGATGTTATTGGACCGTGGCACCGAGATCATTTTAGGAATATCGAGCAAAGCATTAAGGAATTGGAGGGGAAAATCATTTCGCTTGCATCTAACACGGTGACTCATCCTTTGGGAGAAGTTGTGGATAATGAACTTAACTCGATGAGGGCTGTTTTGCTTGAAAATATGAAGAGTCTTGAGAAAATTAGGCACCAACAGTCACGTGTTCAGTGGGTTGTTCTTGGGGATACTAACATGACATTTTTCCATCGTATAGCCTCGGCAAGATTGAGGAGAAACCGCATTGATCAACTAGAAATTAATGGTGCCTTAACGAGTGGTTCGGCAGTAATTTTTTCATCAATTAGGGAGTATTTCGGAGACTTATTTACAGCGGGGTTGTTGTCCCATTTTTGCTTGATTGACTACAATTCCGCGAAGTGGACAGCCCCACTAACATCAGGATCATTGCGCCCTTTAGCTTGGATGAAGTCGTTGCGACTTTGGGAAATTGTGGCGAGGGGAAGGCTCGAGGTTCGGACATATTTAACTTATTTTTTTACATAAGATTTTGGAATGTATTGAAGCCTAATATAATGGCGTTCTTTGCTCAATTTTTCAGGAAGGGTTATCTATCGGAGGTAATTAAATCATCATACACAATTCTCATTCCAAAGATTCCAGGTTCCTCTTCGGTTAATAACTTTTGACCTATTGTGCTTGTTCATGGTTTATATGAATTGTTGGCTAAAGTGCTTGCTAATCATTTGCAACCTTGCTTGAGTGGACTGATTTTGCGTAATCAATTCGCTTTTTCTAAGAATTGAAGTATTCATGAATGTTTGTTTATTGCCACGGAAATAATTCAGTCCATCCATAGTAGGCATCATTCTTTCTTGGTTCTTAAATTGGATTTTCGAAAGGCATACGATAGTGTCTCATGGACATATATTGATGCGGTGCTACGTAGAATGAATTTTGATGAAAAATGGATTGGTTGGCTATCGAGTTGTAGACGGAATTCGACCACTTCGGTGTTAGTCAATGGCTCTTCTAGTACCCCAATCAACATTGGAAGAGGTGTTAAACAAGGGAACCCCATGTCTCCTTTTATCTTTCTGTTGACAATTGAAGGCTTAAAGCAATTGTTAAATACTTGTACTCAGGAGGGTATCATACCAGGTTTTCATATTGACAGAGTTGATTAAGATGTGTCCCTAATTCAATTTGCGAACGACACCTTGTGCTTTCTACCAAAAGACGTTACACTTATCCCCGTATTCATTAGAATATTGTGATGTTTTGAGCTTTTTTTGGATCTTCGAATCAATTTTTGTAAAAGCTCAATCTTGGGAGTTAATGTTCATGAGAGCATCATAAAGTCATGCGCGGATATTTTTTGTTGCAAGGTTGAGAAATTTCCGATTACCTACTTAGGTACACTGCTAAGCTACAAGAGGATCCCAATGATGGCTTGGAACCCGTTAGTTGCTAAGTTCCAAAATCATTTATCGAGTTGGAAGGGACCTTTCTTATGCGGGGAGAGTGACGCTTATTAAATCGGTACTCTTGACACTTCGGATTTATTTGCTTTCTCTCTTCAAGTTGCCAGTTTTGGTCAATACTAAGCTCACCCAACTAATGCGGAATTTTCTTTGGAAAGGCGACGCGAATTCTAGAGATTTATGCAAGGTGAATTGGAGTACCATTGTGCTACCTAAGGCTCTTGGAGGTTTGTATATTTGGGACTTGAAAGCGGTGAATTGGAGACTTCTTCTTAAGTGGATTTGGAAGATTAGGTTCTCGGAACCCGACTTGATGTGGCTACAAATTTGTGTGGAGAAATATGAATTTCCATCATGGGGAACTTTAGATCATGTTGATAACCGAAATTTATCACATGTTTGGAGAAATATTTTCTCATGTTGTATTGATAATGAGAAATTTTGGGAGGCATTTAAGTCTAACATGAGGGTATCCATTGGTTCCGGAGAGTTGTATTCCTTTTGGAATGACAATTGCACGGCGAATCTACCATTGGCTACGTTATTTCCCGATGTTTATTTGTTATGTAATCGAAATTCTTGCAACATTAGGGCTGCATGCTCGGTGTTGTTTGATGATGATGCGTATTCATGACTTTTTTGGAAACGTAACTTGAGGTTATCAATGAGAGAGAGGTGTAGCGAGCTTCGGAATTAGATCATTCAAGCTTGTCCTAGTATATTTATGGCTCGGTCAGCTGTAACCAATCTGGGGCAGTAGCCTATTTGTTGCTGAAGTCAGGTCAGTGACGCCTTCAAGTGGGATCCGGGTGATAGTAATATGTATTCGGCAAGGTCTTTTTGTTCCGAGACGTACCGTGGGAGTGTTAATCCATGCTCGGAGAGTGATTTCATGCTATTAAGGAATACAAGGATGCTACAGAGGACCCAATTCTTTGGATGGTTAGTAATGCATGGGAGGCTTCCGACTAAAAGCTTCCTAATTCATGGAAGATGTCCAAGTGTTAGTGACCCGAAATGCCCGTTTTGCGATGAACCCGAGACCCTTTAACATGCTATTTTTCATTGCATGGGAAGCGCTTTAACTTGGAAAAGGTTGTTTAAAATCTTTGGGATTTAGGTGGTGCTTCCATTCTCGGCTAACGCTTTTCTCTCGATATGGAGAAGGTCGTTTAGGAGGGGATCGATTAGAGACTTTGTCCATTCCATTTGGTTTTGTTGTGCTTGGTTGCTTTGGAAAAGGCGAAATAAGTTTGTTTTCGAGGGTGTGTTGAGCGCAGAGGATTATGCTCTATCTTGTATTTATTTCACTTGTTTTGTTTTCAAATGTAATAGCTCTGGTCATCTTGGTTTCGAGGTGTCGGATATTTTTATTAATCCGAACATGTTCGTAACTTGTACTTAACTAGTTTGTTTGTCTCTTCTTGAGACATTCGTCTAGTCTTTTTATTTAATGGAATTTTTGACCGTGTTGTCTCTCTTGTCTTTTGGGGATGCCAACCTAGTTGGGATGCCTAGGACTCGAGTTGTGGTATCGATCTTTACTTCTTTAAAAAAATACCAAGGAGTTAGTATTGGGTCTGAATTTATTGAGATAATTAATAACGAAAAAGTTCATAAAAGGAATGACTGATAAATGCCATTAAACATGTTACATGTTATACATGTTCAGACATCCCCAGCTGGTTCTAACATACATTCGGATCCACCCTAAAATATGAGAGATGATATACTAGAGAGAAAAGGAGAGAAATCCAGGATATTCATTTTCATAAAACTCTAAATGTCACTAAAACTGTAAAAGGAGAGAAATTTTATCAACCAACAAATGAACTAAAATGTCCTTATATCTCTACTTATTATCTTAAAACTTTTACTACTAACTTACTTGAGAGATCTCTGCTTTATATTTCTGTTCATAGTTGGATTTTAATCTGCTGAACGTCTTAAAACTGATAAAACTCTGCTTTATATCTCATTCATTTAATTTTACAATACGTTGTTTTCAAATATGTATCTCTGCTTTCGGAAGATTTTATATGGTAAAATGTTGATCCGATTGATTTCACACTATAGTTGCAACGATAAATAAAGTAACATAAAACCTAAAGCTAAAGCATAAATACATAAGACACAACAAACAAGAGACCCAACATTCTGCTTGCTTGTTATTTAAAAAGCAATTGCTCTGATGCAGCCCACATTCCACCTAATCACTTTGAATGATTTTGGCCGAAGCCTACCAAAGATGCTATTGTGGAGCAGCAGAAGAAGAAGCCAAAAATACCAAGTTCTTGATTGAAGAAGATATATAAGCTTGCTCTTACTGGATCAAAACCTTCCAGGAAGACAAAATCAGCTTATGAACTCAG
Source organism: Euphorbia schlechtendalii (assembly GCA_949673415.1). Classification (NCBI taxonomy): domain Eukaryota; kingdom Viridiplantae; phylum Streptophyta; class Magnoliopsida; order Malpighiales; family Euphorbiaceae; genus Euphorbia; species Euphorbia schlechtendalii. Next base: position 2,639 of record CATIWQ010221615.1, on the reverse strand, counting down.
CAGACAATCTAACCAATATTTAATCTTCCAGGATTCTTCCTTTCTTTATCTTCAAGCTTTTCACTATATATAGAAAAACACTGACATTAGGATCCTCCAAGGTTTTTGACAGCCTTAAGAAAGCAAGAATGAAGCGAACACGAAGTTTCCCTCCCTTGCAATATGTAACAAGATCATGGGCCATAGAAGAATGTGTAGCTAACAATTCCTCCATCATCAAATCCCGCTCAACAAATTGTGGGATGTAGTACATCACCCCCATCTCCTGAATTCGCAACAAGATCGATCACTTTATAAATTAAAATAATGACCATATATTATTCATGTTATGCAACTCCAAATTATTTAGGTTTTTTCACATATAAATTTAGTCCTAGATTTTCCATTTGCTATGTGACAGAAGAGCAAGAAATATAAAAATTAAAAGGAAGAGATATCTTACCTCGAAAGCCGTGGAGGGATCTGAATAGTCTGGTAAATCGCTGATCCGATCATCTACTATTATATAAGTTTAGTGATTGCAAATCAGAGACGTTCCGATTCATGACAGCCTTAATCACACGAGGTCTATGCGGAAGTTGAAAAGGAGAATAGGATGTTTGGCAATCACAAAAACTCTTCTTATATATAGAGAAAGAACAAGCATTTCGTGACAAATGGAAAGAATGATTGTGAGTTGTGACACGTTACACTATAACTTGCCATTTGTCACATTTGTATTGGAAAAAACACGTAAATACTATGATTATATGGTAACGTAAAATTTGTAATTAATAATATATAAAATGTTTCTTTTTTTAAGAGCTACAAACAGGGAGTAATTCTGGCATGTATAACACATAACAACCAATCTAGAGATGTAGCATGCCAAGAATCGTTGGTAGAACTCAAATAAGATGTAAAATATGTGAACTAAATTTTTCTAGGCACATATAGTAACATATTATTAACATGTTGTTTTTTGCATCATATATTCGGGTTTTTAATGTGATTATGTTTGTAACAAAGTTAACTTTATTTATCACTAAACATCATTGAATGAATGATGTGATGATTAATCCAAGGATAAGTAATAAATTTAAATTAATATATTACAAACAAATTTACAATGGCCCACACTCATATATTCATGTAAGTGCGTCATTATGTCACATTATTATACATTACAAATTCAAATTTGATTGTCATATACTGATAATATCTACGCCTTCCTATAAAAGGGTGTTGATAATAAAGAACGTAAGCAATAACGTATTCTTTTGAATATATTAACACTTTTGAATACATTATGTAAATAGTAACTTATTAAAATGAGCCTAAAACAATTACTTCACACATTTTATGCTCATTTATCTTATCAAGTCCGACACTCTTCTACATATCCCTACAAATTACTTGATTTTGAACTTTTTTTATTTTTGTCATATTTTCTTATAAAATTTCGGTTTTAAAAATCTTTAATTGAAATTTTAAGGTATACAGTATAATTAGATTTATTGTTAATTAATAACTAGAGCATCATTAATTAGTAAGTTTGTCCTTTTTTAGTTTATTTTGTGCCTCTGTATATAAGCAAAACATTTCTCTCTTCTTACTCCCAACACATTCAAAACTTTTGAGCTATCTTCTGCAACTCACGACACCATCATATATGCCTCCTCTCTTCGCGTTCCGCTTTCTCATCGATCTTAGCCTTCTGCTCTCTCACTGTTGCTCTATTTCTCGTCGTAGTTAAAACTGAAAATGGCATAATTGTTCAATGTGCATACAGTCTCATTCATAACCCAATATCAATAAAATCAAATAATCTAAACAATTCAAATCACAATGATTAATATCAACAGTGATGATCAAGGACAAAGAACAAAAGAACCACGAAACTTCATTATTTCCTGTTTGGGGCATTTTATCGAACACCTTAAATAGATCCTCATCAAAACTTGTAATTGACATATACTTGCAGCCAATGATCACTAATCTAATCATATTGCCAAACAACTATTAACAAATTGATGCACTGGACAAATACACAAAACTAAATTGAAGCAGAACTAAACAATCAATAATCTGATTGATTAAGAGTAGAATGAAGCAGAAAGAGAATACAAAACAAATCAAATGGAAGAAAAGAAAGAAAGTAATACATGTAGGGTAAATTCGATGAGAATCGTTAATCGGAGATGAAAATTTAGGCAAATCGTTGATAAGAGAGAATACTCGATTAAAGTTGAAACCAGGAGCTAAATCAGGTATTAGTTTAATTATCATTTGGTTTTGAATCTTTTATACAATTAATGATTCTATAGTTAAATTACGAGCCTTATTTTCTACATTTATAAAAAAAAAGTTCATCTTTAATCTTGCAAAACTTGAAAGGAAGAATATTTTTTCCTTATATGTGAAAAGGAGAAACATATATTAGATTTTGGGATCTAAATATGCTCATGCAACAATTTAGCAGACTTTTTTTCCAAAGTCTCACTACACCATATATGGTCTATGCCAACTAAAAATCCAAGTGTTGGCACTAAAGTGTTGCCATTTTAATATAGGAAATTGACTTGTGCCAACACTTATTTGTTAATGTTGACAAAACCTACCAATAATAACACATTTCTTACAATTATAAAAGTGTTGGC
>CATIWQ010221613.1:0-41187 GCA_949673415.1 Euphorbia schlechtendalii | reverse complement strand
TCAATATTCCTGATGAAATCATGCAACTTTTTGCACAAATCTATAAGCAGGTTAAGAAAAACAAGAAACATATGAAGCTTCTAGAAGAAGATTTTGAAGACTTCTGTATCCGAGATATAGCTAGAGATAACTCTACCAAAGCTATTCACAAGAGAGAAGAAGAGCTTGAAACTGAGATTGAGAATCTCAAGAAAAAACTGGTTCTGGTGGGAGTCAATGCCACTAACCTCAGCAGAAGAGTAATGTTGGTAGAAGGACACATATCATGCGACATAACTCTACCCGTAAAATCAGTACCTAAGAAGAATGAGCCCCCTCAACAGAAGGCACAACAACAGAAGAAGAAACATTCACAAGAGAAGAAGAATCCTCAGAAGATAAACACCATTCTGCATTAAAATGTTCAAAGGATATATCAAGGTGAATCCTTAGCTTCAAGACAAAGGAGCTATAAGGAGTATGGATACAGGTATGATGTAGATAGTTATCAGAATGGAGGTTATCAAATGATGACTCAGAGAAATCTAAAAGCTAGAAGGGGAGTCATCCCTTAGAGGCAATCGCTTCAAGAACCTTTTAATCTTTGTCCATCTCCCAGAACTCTATAGAAAGAAAAGTCCATAAAAGTTGTGAAGGTCTTCTGCAACTTTTGTGGAAAAAAAACCACACAACTTCTATGTGTAGACTTAAGAATGGTTTTTATGATTCTTATGATTGGCCAGATCTAATTTATAATGCACCCAAACCCAAGGGAAACTGGGTTCGAAGATTCTAACCATCTACTTTTACAGGTAAGTCTTAGATCCATAGAAGGTCAACAGATCTGGTATATAGACAGTGGATGCTCAAGACATATGACAGGAGATGAGACATCATTCATCTCATTAGAAAGCAAAAGATATGAAAGTGTAAGCTTCGGGGACAATAAAAAGGGAAAAATCATTCGCAAAGGAACCATTGGAGCAGCAATCAAAATTGAAGAAGTCTCTCTTGTGGATGGATTAACGTTCAATCTTCTGAGTGTCCCTCAGCTGTGTGACCAAGGAAGAAAAGTCATCTTTGACCCAGAAGGATGTTCCATCATTGATTGTAAATCAAATAAAACTTTGATATATTCTCCTAGAGTTAATAATATGTTCATAATTAATTTGAATGATAAATCAAAGAAAGATATATGTTTGATGACTAAAGAAGAAGAGTCATGGCTATGGCACAAAAGGTTGGGACATGCTAACATGAATCTTCTGACCAAATTAATCAAACAGAAACTTGTTGAGGGTTTGCCAAGCTTAAACTTCGAAAAGGATCACTTGTGTAGTGCTTGCTAGTATGGAAAGCAACTTAAGAAGAGCTTTAAATCTAAATCTGACTTTTCAACTAAAAGAGTCTTAGAATTACTCCATCTAGACTTATTTGGTCCTGTTCTTCCTATGAGCATGGGTGGACATAGGTATACCATGGTTATAGTGGATGATTATTCCAAATATACATGGATTATCCTGCTAAGTAGTAAGGATGAAGCCTATGAAGGGTTCTCCAGATTATGTAACAGAATTGAAGTAGAACAAGGATTCCTTCTGTCTAAAATAAAAAGCGATCATGGTAAAGAATTTGAGAATAAATTATTCTTTGGTTTCTGTGACGCAAGAGGAATTGAACACAATTTCTCTGCTCCTCACACCCATCAATATTATGGTGCTGTTGAGAGGAAAAACAGAACCTTAGTTGAAATGGCTAGGTCCATGTTGAGTGACAACAACCTTCTCAAATATTTTTGGGTAGAGGCAGTCAACACTGCCTGTTACATATTAAATAGGGTAAAGATTAGATCAATAATTGATAAAACTCCCTATGAAATTTGGAAAGGTAGAAAACCTAAAATTGGGTACTTTAAAGCATTTGGATGTAAATGTTTTGTACTCAAGAATAAAGAACAACTAGGAAAGTTTGATCCTAAAGCTGATGAAGCAATTTTTCTTGGCTACTCAACACATAGCAAAGCTTATAAAGTCTTAATCAAAAGAACAACAACATTAGAAGAGTCAGTACATGTAGACTTCGATGAAACTAACCATGTAGGAAGAAGAAGGAGCTCAGAGGAAGATGGAGATTCTGTTTCACATAAACAATCCTTTGAGCCAGCCCAAGAAGAAAAGTCAACAAAGGATGAACCATCTGAGATCAAATTCTCAGAATATGAAGATAAAGAAAGATAACCAGAAGTAGTGGAGGTACCTATTCATCATGATATGCCTAGAGAAACTAAAACCAAGAAGGACCATTCTGAAAGACTGATCCTTGATGCACCTCAGAATCCTGTTCTCACCAGAATATAACTCAGCAGAATGAAAAATCATCCAGCATTTGTCTCTATTATAGAACCAAAGAAATTTGAAGACGTAGAACATGATGAAAGTTGGATGATGGCCATGCAAGAAGAGCTAGATCAGTTCACCAGAAATAATGTATGGGATCTTGTGCCAAGGCCAAAGAACAAATCTATTATTGGCACTAAGTGGGTATTCAGAAACAAGCTTGATGAAGAGGGAAACATAGTAAGAAACAAAGCAAGACTTGTGGCTCAAGGGTACAATCAACAAGAAGGGATAGATTATAATGAAACGTTTGCTCCAGTAGCCAGACTTGAAGCAATAAGAATTCTCTATGCCTTTGCATCTCATATGGGATTCAAATTGTATAAATGGATGTAAGGAGCACCTTCCTTAATGGATTCATCTCAGAAGATGTCTATGTCCAGCAACCTCCAGGTTTTGAAGACTCAAAATTTCCCAGTCATGTGTACAAGCTGAAGAAAGCCTTATATGGTCTGAAGCAAGCTCCCAGAGTATGGTATGAAAGATTGACATACTTTCTCATCTCAAAAGGATACATTAGAGGAAAGACAGACACAACCTTGTTCATAAGAAGAAGAAATAAAGACATCCTTCTTGTTCAGATCTATGTTGATGATATCATCTTCATAGCCACTGATGAAAGGATGTGCAAAGAATTCAGTTCTCAAATGAAACTTGAATTTAAGATGTCAATGATGGGTGAATTAACCTTCTTTCTTAGTCTCCAAATCAAACAAAGTTCACATGGAATATTCATCAATCAATCCAAGTATACCAAGGAGATTTTGAAGAAATTTGGTATGGAAGATGGAAGGGAAATGTCAAACCCTATGGCTTCCAACACTATGCTCAGCAAAGACTCAAAAGGTAAGAAGGTTTATCAAAAGATGTTCAGAGGAATGATTGGCTCTCTGTTGTATCTTACTACAAGCAGACCTGACATTCACTATGCAGTCTGTTATTACGCAAGACACCAAAGTGATCCTAGAGAATCACATCTGAGCTCTGTAAAGAGAATCCTCAGATATTTGCTTGGAACTATTGAAGCTGGATTATGGTATCCAAATAATGAAGATTTCTCATTAAAAGGATTCACTGATGCTGACTATGGAAGAGATCAATTGGAAAGGACAAGCACTACTGGAGGATGTCATTTTCTGGGGAACAACATTATCTCCTGGTATAGCAAGAAACAAACCTCAGTAGCTCTATCCACTACAGAAGCTAAATACATGGCTACGAGAAGCTATGTAGCACAAGCGCTATGAATCAAACAGCAACTCGAAGACTATGGAGTCAAGTCAGAATGCATAGAGATCCTCTACGATAATTAAAGTGTAATTGATCTGTCAAAGAATCCAATTCAGCACATCAGAATGAAGTACGTCAACATCAGACATCACTTCATAAGGGACAATGTTCTCAAGAAAGATGTAAAGCAGGTATACATCTCTACTGAAGAACAAAGAGCCGACATCTTCACCAAGCCTCTGAGCAAAGATTAATTCGCTTTCCTCAAAAGAGAAATAGGTATGAGTAATCCAGTGTGAACATTGCTCAGAAGATGATGTAAGTGCTCAAAAGAGTAACTAGTTCCAGAGGAAATATTCATCTTCTGAAGTTAAAACAAATGCTATGTCTCAGAAGATATAACCCGGGAATCACTTCATATTTCAAAATTCAAAAACCTGTTTCCTAAGCTGGATCTTTAGGTTAAAACTGTTCACATTCATCCGTTAATCACGTCTTTGACGGTTACCTATATTTTAAACGGTAAATGATAAAACCGTTACTGTTGGTTAATTACCTTTCCATCCCTTTGAAACCACCTCTATGAATAAGAAGAAACTGTTCATCATCTAAACACTTTACAAAAAATTGCAGAATCTCTCAAAACTCTGTGAAATCCTTTCTTCTCTCAAGAACCCTAATTCCTTCAAACCCCTCTTACAAAAATGGTACCCAAAAGAACTAGATCATCAAAAGCTGATTCTAAAGTGCAAGTCATCATAAAAATCCCTCTAAAGACCTTTGAACCTGTTCTATACAGGTCAAATCCCTCAAACATCATTCCACAAAGATATCTTGGAGATGAATCATTCATCCAATCCAGTCCCTACAAAGAAACCATAGAGTTCCATCAGTTTAGCACATGGATTAAACTAAAGAAGCTGACCTATTCAGCAATAGTTCTTGAATTCTACAAGAATCTGAAGAAGTGAACAGTGAGCGAGGAGGATCTCAAAACTGTAGAGGCACGGAGATCACCATTACTCCTGCATTCTTGGAAACACTTTTGAATCTGAAGGATGAAGGTATCGCTCTCAAAAGGGGATGTGAAGATGTCCTAAGTTACAATAAAAAAGCCTTCATGCCAGAAGGCTGGTTCGGTGAGAAGATCAGTACTCACATACCTTAAGAGCCGAGGTATTGGCAGTTTATAATGGCTCACCTTCTTCTCCAGAAGATGAATTCCACCAATGTCATTTCAAGCTATGAACACTGCATCTTGGTGCACTTGGTAGAAAAGAAGAAGGTCAACTGGCCAGTCATTATAATGCAGCACATGCTTCACCATAAATGCACACTTGGTGGTCTCATCAGTAAAATCGTGGCTACATGTAGAGTGGACTGTTTAGAGGAAGAAGGGTCTCTAGGAAGCGAGATTGTAAAGGAGACCTTTGATAAGAAGGTAGATTATGAAATGAGGTGGGACAGGGAGGAGGCCCTGAAGAAGGATATAATGAAGAAGAGAAGGGAGAAAGAGCTGAGGGTTGCTAAGAAGGGAGAAAGAGTAAAAGGGGTTAAGGAAGTCTCCCCCAAGAGGCAAAGGGAACCTGTGCTGAAACAGGAGGAAATCCCTAAGGCAAAGAGATACAGAATCAGCAGAAGTAAGGCACTTGCTGCTGAGGGAGTATTAATAACTCCTTTTGAAGTGACTGAAGGGAAGGTTCAAGGAATCACATATTCCATGAACAAATTTCAGTACGTGCCAAGGCCCTCAAAGGAGAGTAGCTCAGAAAATGAAGAGGATAAACAACCTATAAGTATGCTGACCAAGAGAAAGAGGGGAGAGTTTGATCCCAATATGGTCATTCCTAGTGAGGATGAGGCTGAAGAAGTGGAGGAAAAGACAGAAGAGGTGGAAGAGAAGGAGAAGAAGAAAGCCAAAACCTATGGTGAAACTGTCATCCTAAAGGATGATCCTGAAAATGATGATATGGTTGAGGCTATAAACCAGAGCATAATGGAGACATTCACTCGTGTACCTCGTAAAGTGGTAGGAGATATAAGGATTGCAGCAAAGGAGGCAGAGAAGAGAGCTCTGTCAGAAGGGAAGAGAACTCCTGCTCCAGAGGAGTTTACTACTAAGATGAAGGAAAAGAGCACCTCAGAGACAGAGGAGGATGACTCTGAGGAAGTAAATCGAGGAGTGTTGGAAGGGACATCAGTGGACTTTGACTTGCCTCTAGGAGCTCTTCCAGCAGCTCCAAGTCCTATCCCTCCAAAGGGGGCAAATCCCACCAACTTTATACTGGAGAAGAAGCCTCAATCTCTTCCTCTGGATCAACAGAAGGCTATTTTTTATCCCTCTCATCTCTTTACTACCAATATTGGGACTCCACAAATGTTCCTCACTACTCCAGGAGGATATCCAACAGCTGACACAGATCCTCTTGAAGTAGTAGTATCTATCGCTCAAAAGATTTCTAAGGAGATTGAGGTAGAGGCTAAGAAAGCTGAAGTTGTTGAGGAGGAGGATAAGATTGAAAAGAAGAAGGATGAAGTTGAAGAGAAGAAGAATGAAGATAAGGAGGAAGAGACTGATAAGAAATCTCTGCTGAAAGAGAATGTGCTAGAGGAAGACCCGTTCCTATCAGCTCTTCAGAAGGAACCAGCTCAGAGAACTATAGTGGCTGAATGGGGTGTTCAGTCATTAGCATCAGATCCTGCTGATGGATGATTGGTAACATTGCTAAGGGAGGAAATCCTAGCACCTCTGTTCCTGTTAACTCCCTTCATCACATAGGGAAGACTCTTGATGATCTCCTTACTATGGCCCTTCGCCTCAACAACTCAGTAGTGGATATCAAACTCGCTCCCTTTAATCGCCAGCTTGCTAGGAGCGTAGCCCTTATCTCTGAGCAGGCATAGATAATTATGGAAAGAGCCGATGTAATTCCCCTTCCCTCACAAATCCGCTCCGAGCTTATAGAGCATTTACAGCCTCTCATGGAGACAAGGCTCAGTAATTATGTTGATATCCTAGAAGTGCTTGAAAAGTTGAATGGGATAATGGAAGATGGTGAGAAGGGTCTGATGATAATCTATAATGAAGTTAGTGGGGTGAAGGAGATGCTCCAGAGGCAGATAGCAGAAGCAATCTCTACTCTGGGGACTGCCATTAAGCGCATAACAACTGAATACTCCATGGGGTTGAAAAATGAAGTGCAGGCGCTAAGGACTCAGAATGCCTTCTACATGTGGCAGCAGGAGAAGATCCAAAATAGTTTTGTTGAGATGCTGAAGCACATGAATGATTCAAAAGCTGAAACTCTCAAAGCTATTGTGGATTCAAAGAGGGAGTTGAAGTCTGAGATCTTCAAGGCTGTTGAAGAAGCTTACAAGTAGATCACTGAGACTACCTTTGCTCAGAAGAATGAGGCTGTTGATGAATTAGAGGTACAATTAGAGAAGTATGCCGCTGCCCTTATCAAGACCATAAATGAAGCTAGAGATATCATGGTGGCAAGGAATGCAAGCACTTCAGAGGCCCTTCAGAAGAGCATTGATGGGCTTAGTAATTAGCTTGGTGGCATATCTCTCCACTCATTCTGCTCACATGACAGTGAGATCGTTCCGTTCCTGCAGCATCTAGCGAATGGGCTAAACACTCAATGGATATGGAATCAGAAGGCTTTCCAAGTGATCCTTGAAAGCATCTTTCCCTCTGTTCCCAACAAAGCTACAAGGCTAATTCAGCAGATTGTCCCTCCTCTTCAAGCAAATGCAAAGGCTGTTCAAGATGTCATCCAAAGGTTTGCACTTGATGGGCAGACGATAGTTGCTAAGCTTGTTGGTACTGAGTGGAGGGAGAAGGACAAGCATAGCTTCAAGGAGACCAGGGAAAGACGGATGATTTCAAATCAACCTTCAAGCAGCGGCGCCATGGAGATAGATCAGCAGGTGGAGACTCAAAATGATGAATTCTTAGCTCTTAAAGAAAAATCTTTGTAAATGAATTCATTATAAAAACTTGTATTGTAAAAACTTGTACTCATCATCAATAAAGTTTTTACTTTCGCTCTAAAAGTACAACTCTTCGTTGTACTGACTTCCTTGTATAATTTTAAAACTTAAACTCTGAACTTAAGCATTAGACTATGAGGGAGTAAGTGCATACTGTGCTTGACTTCACTCAGAACCAACAAAATGAGGGAGATTATTGGATTCTGAAGATAATATAGTTTTGTATGTTCTGAGTTCAGAAGCTAAGTTCAGAAGGAAGTAGTCTCAGAAGCACAAGGACTCGTCAGCAGAGCTATGGATGCCCAGAAGCTATTGAAGTCAGATGAGGTATTAAATATCTTAGAAGATCACTCAAGACTCAGAACGTTAAAAAGCCCTTCTGAGGATTGTAAAAGGTCAAATTAGACTTTTGACTCTAAAAGTTAAGAAAGCTGACTTCGCATTTAATGCCACCGCGCACTTTGTTCTTCAGTCGACTACAAGACAAAAGTTGTTGCAAAATCAAGGACAAATCTCACATGCTATTGTGATACGTATCTGCAGTACAAAGTGGACCCCTCAAATCAACCTGATACAGCATGGCGATCAGAGTTAGATGAGCTACTCTAACAGATTGTTTAACGGAAATAATATTGGGAGACAACGGTAAAATTCCTAACAACGATCCAAATATCAACGGAAACATTCTCTCCCTCTATAAAAGGATGATTTCTTCCATTGGAGAAGGTTGACAAATCTTAACAAAAATATTCAAGAGTGAACCAATTCTCAATCTGCTTACAACTTTCTCATAGCAAACATTCAAATTTAATTTATTTGTATTTGAACTAACTGAAACAAAGTTCAAAAGTTCATATAAATCACTTTCTTATAAACTGTTGTATATCACACTAAGCTGAGGTTAAGTTAGTGTGAGGGAGCTAGGTAATCTCACAAGGAAGGTATTTAAGAGAGACGAAGCTCAGAGCCTCAGATATAGAAGAACGGTATTTCTGTATTGGTATAGCTCAGTAAAGACTGTTGGAGGGTACTTCAGTCACAGTATTTTAAAGGGTTTACTCTTCACCAGAAGAAGAGTTAATAGTGAATTAAATTTTGGACGGGAGTTTCCAAGAACTGGATTAGGTAGAGGCTGAACCAGGATAAAATCTTTGTTTGCACTTTCCTTACTCTGCTCTTTTATTTTTGTATTATATTAATCCCGCAACTAATAACACTTAAGCATAAAAAGGGGATTCTGAGTAAAGAATACTTACTCAGAAGATACTTCAAAAGCAATCTTCTGAAGTTAACAGTGAATTCGAAAAATAGTCATTCACCCCTCCTCTGATCTATTTTACACCCTACTGGGTCCTACAATTTTATATCAGTAGTTATTAATAATATTATTTGTAATAATTATTAATAATTTATTTATTTTTATATTTACTGGGTTTTACTATTATTTTGATAATTAATATATTTATTATTAAGTTCAATTAAGTTCAGTTCATTGAGTTCAGTTCAGTTAAATTCAGTTAAGTTCAGTTCAGGTCCATTAAATTCAGTTCAGTTTAGTTCAATTCAAGTTTCAGAAATTGAAGAGAACATGAAGTTAGCCCGTCATTCTCTTTCTAATTCTTACACAATTTTTAAGCAACTAATGATTTTCTTTTCATCAAGATTGAAACAATGAGATGAAGTTCATCCAATGATCTCTGCTAATCACACAATTTTGAATTTAAAATTTAGAATGATATTAATTTTCATCAAATTTTTTTCTACCAAAACTGAAATTATATATTGTGAATTTGGAGAAAACGTAACTTCAATTAATTAAATTCATGAAATTAATTTTATATTTTTTTTGCATAAAACAAAACATAATTGGAATTAATCATTCTAAATCATCCCTTCATTTTTTATATATGAGTGAAATTATTTATTTGTTATGTTATTAAAACACAATGATATTTTTATTTGTTTTTTGTATGAAAAGGGTGAAATTGTCAATAAAAAGGGTTTCAAAATACTTGACGCGAATAATAAATAAGTAGGTGAATTCTGTGATGCCGTAATTTTGTTCTTCATTCTCTGCTATCCTCCTTCCCTTTTTTCTGTAATTTGACTTCCCGATTCCCGATCTAGCTCTTCCTGATAAACAATCGGCCCTCAACCCTATACCAAAATCTTTTTTTTTTTTACTATGGGTTCATTATGTTTCTCCCTTTTAATTGCAATTCTGGGGCTACTATCCTCTACATCGGATTCTCTTCGCTTTGACCTACAATCTGGGCATACTAAATGCATTGCAGAAGATCTGAAGAAGAATTCCATGACTGTTGGCAAGTACACCATCGTTAATCCTAACGAAGGTCATCCATTGCCTGAATCACATAAGATCACTACCAGGGTGAATAGTTCTTACTTATACATACTCTTTCGCGTTTCAATTTATTCTTTTGATCCGATGAAGTTAAAATATTGGGTATGGTCATGCAGGTGACATCAAGTAGTGGTAACAGTTATCACTATGCGGACCATGTGGAATCGGGTCAGTTTGCTTTTGCGGCGGCGGAGGAAGGGGATTATATGACGTGTTTCTGGGCAGCGGATCATAAGCCTCAGGCTACGTTGACTGTAGATTTCGAATGGAGAACTGGTGTGGCTGCCAAGGATTGGACCAATGTGGCTAAGAAAGGCTCTCTTGATGTAAGTCTTTCGTATTTTTCAGTGAATCTTGTGATTCTTCTCTTTAGGTTTTTGTTGAAATTGAGAGCAATATCATAGCCTGCTGACCTTAATTTTAAGTTTGGATTACATAAAATAGTGCAGAAGCTTTTGCTAGTGCTGATGACAAAGTTAGTTTTGGAATGCTGCTTGATTTAGTTGAACAGAAGGGTTTTAATTTATAACGAGTTTGATAACGGCGTTTGTGAACTGAGAAACTATAAAATGAGGGATGAGAGTTGGCACTAAAGCTCTGAAGCTTTGAAATATTAAGTTTAGACTGCAGAGAATCACAAAATGTCATACAGCCATAGGAGTTCAGCTTGAATCCGTGTATTATCAAGCTGGGCAGGTTTCATCTGGTTCTCTCAGTTGAGTTGTTACTTGTTAAATAATTTTTGTTGTTACTATAAGAGTGATTTATGATTTTCCAAGGTTGGTATTATTGTCAATTAGTTTTTGTGTGAAGCAGATCTCTGAATTATGTTTGTTAGTTGGGAACAGGCAAGTTATGGATTCTGCACGACTAAACCCAGCCCTTGCCCCATCTTATATTATGTGCATTTTTTTCTAAATGAATTGTGATTTTCTGGAGTAGGGCTTCATATGCATCATAAAAGAAACTAGCCATCATTTTCTAGAGGTGATCAAGTGATGTATGCATCAAAGTTAATCTCAGATCAGATATAATTTGCATATCTAAATGCCAATCGCGACTTATGGTTTTCTATATTATGGGCTTTATCTTTCCTAAAGTGCATACTCAAGGAGGTTTGATTCCCTAAGGGGAAAAAACTACATGCAAGTATCACAAGAAAAGTGTGTTTTTTTTCTTCTGACAATGTTGATATGATTATGAATAACATTTGGGATTTTGTGGCATGTGATTGTGTATGATAAACTTATTAATGTGTTGACCATTGGACAATAATAGGATTCAGAAAATTAAACCCTCTAGTTGATGCATCTAAAATGACATTTTTCACATGCAACTGCTATAGGGTGTAGGCAATTCCAAATTTCCAAATTCCAATATTGTTGAGAAATTACAATCTTAAGGGGGTTTTAGAGGGGGTGATGAGGAATTTACTGTTCCAGTATATCGAAGAGGAAGAAATTTAAAAGAGAGAATGAAAGGAGGGAGGGAGAGAAAGAGCAAGTGTGGGGGATTTCAAAATTTGGGAGCATACTTGAACATGGCATCCAGTATTGCAAGTTGAACTCTCCTTTTCTTTTGGGCGTTCTCTAAATATGTTATGCAGCTCTTTTTTCTTTTGGGATCAGGTCGTTCGCTTAAAAAATCCACTTTGATTTTCTTTGTTGGTTCTAGAATCTATTTTGAATGGTGATTTCTGAGAGATCACCCAACTCCCTTAATTCTGTTTTGATTGAATTCCATATTACATGCATGCATCTTTTATTGTGCGTTGCTTTCCCTTATAGGAGACAAAAGCGATTACAATAGGAAAAGTCAATTTTTATGTAATCTCAAAAAGAGACTGCCTAGATTATCAACTACTACTTCCTAAATAGTCATAAACTTGTAATAAGAACTACCTAAATAATAGAATAATTATGTTTTACCATAGCAGAATATGAAGAAGTGAAGTTAGAAGTGGTTCCGTTTAAGAGACAGCATATTGCTGTTCTAAAACTCTTCAAATACTAATCCTTCTTAGACGGCTTACATGTTTTATAGGCCTTCGATTATTTGTTCATAAACTGTATTATTCTCTTCAACAAAAAATAGAACAATGTCATTAGAATGCTATAGTTTCTGAGGTGAGAATATTTCTTATCTTAAAAAGATGACTTGTACATTAAGGAGGGATATTGAAGTCAATCAACCCTCAAACCAATTTTACAACCGAATAAAATGCTTGATATTTGTCAATCTTGTACTTAATTTAAGTTGTCATTCGAAATCTCCGCGCTAGTGTTTTTTTTTGGGTAAGAATCTCCGCTCTAGTGTTATTGTGTCCTATTCCATTACATTTTTTTTCATGCTGTCAAATGATGGTGTTCCTTTATGGACTATAAGTCTATAATATATCTCTAGTGAAAGTAGAAGATTGTGAATCGATTCGGTTATGGGTTTTTTCTTTTGATGTCAAATTTTTGTCTGAAGTTTAATTAGATACTTACCCAGAAAAAGTAAATAAATAAAGCAGGCAAACAGAAATTCCAGAAAAGTTCCAGTGTCCACATTGAAAAGTTGTTATTCATATGTGATTTGTTTGAATACCAGATGATGGAATTGGAGCTGAAGAAGCTGCATGATACTGTTGTATCGATTCAGGAGGAGATGTCTTATCTCCGTGACAGGTAGATATTATCTATTTCGTGTATTGTTTATCAAGAATTATGTTTATTTGGATTGGGAGAGTGTTGTTAACATATTGCTATGCTGCTACTCCAGAGAAGAAGAAATGCAAGAAATGAACAAATCTACAAACTCAAGAATGGGGTGGCTAAGTTTTCTGTCTCTTCTTGTTTGTTTATCTGTGGCGGGCTTGCAAGTATGGCATCTAAAGACCTTTTTCGAGAAAAAGAAGCTTATTTAATTTTACTTTTTAACAACCTAAAAGAATACAGTTAGTCTCATCGTCTTGGCTGCCCTGTACAATGCTTTAGCACTTCATGTGTACCTTGAGTAAGGTTAATTTTATACAAAGCTAATCTGGATTTTTTACTTATTTTGTGTTTACCTTGTGTTTCAAGATGCAACGGTAAATTATTGTGGATTTGTAATATTCTTTTGATCATAGCATCATTGATTTTGGCCCTTGACTTGATTTTGTATATTTTGGCCTTGAATCGAGCTCACTGGTCACTGGTTCGATTTTCAACATGCAAGTTAGCGTGCAGTCAAAAAAATCGAAATTTGACTTCTTACCTGTGCAATTTTATCATTTTGCACATGTTAAGTCAAATCGTATCTTGGTAATTTCATATGCTATCAACAATGAGCAGAGTTTAGCAATTTTAGGTTAAATCTTGTGCTGAGTTTATGATTTTGTCCATAACGGATATTTGAAGTTTTGATCTTTGCACATCTGCATTTCATTTGCTTAAATATCTTTTTTAGGGTACATAATTTCTTCCCTAGACAACATTCAATTTGAATAATTGAAAGGCAAATGAGTGGTTTGAGCGTAGAGCTTACTTAAGAATCCCCTTAACGAAAATAAACATATGACATGATTTTCCTATTATTTCGTTTCTTATTCTTTAGAGAGCATACTTCTTACCACCTTTAAAAACACAACATTTTACTAAGATGGCTCAACTAGAGAGAACTCGTGTACCAATATTCAGACACATCACTGGAACGAAACATACAAGGGCAGTAACTTATTACATGCAACTGTGCCAATAATCAATATCTCCAGGAATGTTCTCTTTTTATTATTTAATGAATAAACTAGGTCTAGCATTATACAAGAAAGACTACTAAGAATTCCACAAAATAACATATTCCAACAATTACAATTGGAAAGCAAAGGAAAATGACTAGGTCAGACAATGAACAATTTCGCAATGGTTAATTCAAACACATTACTAGAGAAGCTGGCTAGAGATAATCACGGTAAAGCCAATGAATACCTAATAATATAGAAACTGCATTTACTGGAAAATCAACAATATTAGAATCTCACAATCTTTCGTTCAAACCTGTACAAAGTACCATCTGCATAGTCTTGGCATGAAAGGCACTTTGATCAATATTTCACTATTTCATTGGTCGACTATGCATTACGAATTGAATAAGCTCCAATGATGGTCTGCAGGCAAAACTTCCTTGATCTTTTCCAGCCTCTTAAGAATTTCTAAAAAGGCTGGTCTTTTGTTCATGTCAGCAGCCCAACATTGATCTGTTAATCTATAACATTCAAAGAAACAAATTAAGAGCCTCGTTGTGATGATCAGCAAGATGACAATTGATATGAAAATATGCTAATTGCTAAGAAGATAACAGGCAGATAAGTTTGTAATATGTATTTTTATTACCATATATATAATTTGTTTTTTTAGAAATATGAATTTTTGAAGGTGTTGGGTTTTGAACCCAGAACCTCCCACCTCTGTTTTAGGAGGTGTGCCAATTGAGCTGCACCCAATTGGTTACCATATATATAATTTAAATAGATTACGAGTAATTGCTTTTCCAATTTAAAAGATAAGATGAGCCATTTTAGCTTAAAAGAAAGCCAGAAGATCCTTGCTGAAAGAAGCATGAATTAGTTGCAAATGATTGATTAAAACTATCAGTTGAAAAAGAAGCGGAACGATTTTCCCAATCATAAGGAAAAGAGTTTCCAATATTTATTACCAAAACGGAAACGAAATGTGGAAACATCGGTGTTTAGGGATTTCTGTGCTACCTACCTATTTCTCTTCATTTTCAGTCATTTGTATATACACACAAAAATAATTTAATAGAACTTAAGCACATATATTTAGCAGTGTGCATCTGGCCAAAGATGTAGCCAACCAATTTAAGATAATAACTGAGTTTCATTTCTTAACTGTGTTAAATAAATAATGCTGAATGCACCCATAAACTTATTGAATACCTTCCAATGCGGGTAAAAGAAAGAAAGTCAGCTAAATAAGAAAAGATTGAAGTACATACTCTCTGAGTTCAGGAGTAAATCCTTTGGCGCGAAATGTTGGCCTGTGTCCCTCTGCCACAAATTTGGCTGCTTCATAAGGCTCATAATTTGCTAGTGGTGGCTCCCCTTCAAGCATCTGCATTAGAGAATAAGATGCAATGCAACTACTTTGAAAACTTGGAATCACCTGAATTGATTACCACATGATGTAGCATCGAGAAAATATTACCTCATATAGTATCATTGCGAAGGAGAAAACATCAACCTTCTTATCATATTTACGGTGTTTGAAAACTTCAGGAGCCATATAACGATCTTTTTTCACAAACAAAGAAAATAAATAGTAAGAAAAGAACATTATTAGTTTAAGAAGTATTATAATAGAGACACTCACAGCTTCCAGTCTCGCCAGTCATTTTGTATACATCATGAGAATTCTGAACCTTGATGAGCTTGCTTAGTCCAAAATCCCCAACTTTCAGATGGTCAGCACTGGAATTAACTAAAAGAACATTCCTACATTTAGACACATTTAATATTAAAAGTTAAAACTAAAAAAGAAAAGCAAGTGATATAAGCTAAATTCTGTAAAACAATACAGGATGAAATAAATGATGTAATGGGAAAGAGCATCTTTTCAGTCATTTGGAAATATACGAAAGGTGTGTTTCCAAGATTGTAGCAATTGAGACGGTAAATTTAAAGAACTGAGTAAGCAATTAAATATTGGAATGAAATAAAAGTCACCTTGGTTTTAGGTCTCTGTGAATAATGACATTTGGCTCGTTGTGCATGTATGCCATTCCTCTGGTCGAAGATGGTTACAAACAGATATTAGCAAATTAATTAAACAACAAAAGCACCTTGACACGGTAAAAATTTATAAACGAAAGCACACAAAACAAGAGGAATTTTCTGATCTATAAGTGTCCCAAAATAATGACATGGCACAATATCATGGAAAGCTACATGGGTCGCAGATATTTCATGCAACATCTTGGTGAAATAAAAAAAAGCAAAATCAGTGCATATACGACCAGGGATGGCAATGGGCTGGATCTGGATCTAATCTGGACCCATATTTCCATCATTTCAAGGTTGACACAAGTATCATCTACCTTGGACCAACCTTGAAATGATGGAAATATGGGTCTAGATCAGATCCAGATCCGGCTCATTGCCATCCCTATATACGACATTACAGAATTGCCTGGAATTGTCAAAAAAAAAAAAACACCAATGAAACAATATCAAGAAGAAAAGATTCTGCACATAAATAGCTAATAACCACTGAAACAGTTTTCAGAAAAAGCACATAATACATGTTCTCAGAGAAGGGCTACCCACAGCCGACGAAAAAAGCTTAAAGCATAGTTAAATGGAGCCTGTATATCATTGGAATTGACTTCCACAGAATGGACTATGGAACTACACGTAACCTTCGTGTGTGAGTCATGCTGGATGGAGGGTGCCTCTGGCTTGCATCACAATAATATTCCAAATAGAATGATTAGAATCTCAAGCATGAAGTTTGAAAACCTGAATTGAGATTTATCAGCATAATGACACCGTTCTGTATGGCATATTACCACATAAAAGAAAAGAAACAATAGCATTTCAAGCACACATGCAACAATCCTTGTATTTTTAATTTTTGAGCTTTGCAACAATGAGAAGGTTTACCTGGCAATATCCATTGCAAAGTTGATGGCTGTTGAAGGGCTAAGTGCACCCTTTTCCTTGAGGTGCTGATGAAGATCACCCTATGACAATACAAAAATGCTATGATCAAGAAAAAGTGTTTGAAGGTAGACATTATCAGTCTCGAAGAGCTTTTGCAGATCAAATGTAAAATGATATTAAGAAGCATAGATTGAATCATATACCCCTCGCAAATACTCTGTTATCAACATAAGGGGTTTCCGCTCTGTGACAGCTCCTAAAAATTGGACTATATTGGGGTGGCGAAGCTTTACTAGCAAATTAACCTCATGTCTGAAGTCCTGACTGACTCAGGAAAAGATAAATGAAAGATAAGTTACAAAAACCAATATACAAAAAACATATTTTAATAAAAGCAGATTCTAGCTATCAACAATTAATTTTTGGAGAACTATTGCAACCAATCATACTTATGATAAGAAAAACAGTTGTTGATAGTAATTTAAGTACAACTCTTATCAGTTAAGAAATTACCATCAGGAAAAAGTATGAAGAACATTTAATAATATAATCTGCACCTCTCAGACTGAAAATATATTAGCTGCTCTTTTTATCAGGTGTATATAGAAAAAATAGTTTAACTCACGATACATATTTTCTATATACAACATTCCAAAAATATGCGGATGTCATCTTTTATTTCGCTTCCAATAAATCAAACTGGCAGTAACCGACTAGGTTATCATCAATGTAATTGAAAAGTAACTCCACAAGAACTCACATCACCAATCTATCATCTGAAAGGGATGGAAGAATACGCTTGACAGCAACAGGTGTTCCACGCCAATAAGCTTTCAATATTTCTCCAAAAGATCCCTTAAAGCATAAGCTATTATTAGTGGCAGAAGTTGCACATATAAATATAAAAAACCCATTGCAAACAATAAAACTAGCCAACACATGTAAGCATCAATTGCATTTACATTGAACAAGGCAATAAAGGTACACATTTTACTCTTCAGATAAACAATAGTTGTTGTGGTGTTACGGGTGTTAACGAGCCGAACCGAGACCGAACAGTCCTGGGCTCGGCTCGGCTCGTGAACAAAAATGTTCAGGCTCGGCTCGGCTCGAAGCTCGTCGAGCTTAGAAAACTTTAGCTCGGCTCTGGCTAGTTAAAAGCTCGGCTTGAGTTCGTGTGCCTAAACAAGCCGACTATACATTTCTTTTACAACGAAAAACAAAAGTGTTGCCCCTAAATCAACATTAAAATACTAGTTAAAAAAAGATTGCATTAGTAACACTATATTTTACTATACTTTTTCAATATCGGAAAATACATTTATTATACGAATAATTATTACTCACTAAATACGTACAATTTGTTTTTCACTACTTTATTAAGTAGAACAATTATACGAACATGTTTGCGAGCTTTCGAGCCAAATCTTAGAAGGTTTTGTTTGGTTTGGTTTGTTAATATTTCGAACCGATGAGCTCTATCGAGTCGAACTCTGACCGAGCTTTTACCGAGCCGAATCTCGAACTGTTTGCGAGCCACTGGGCTTGTTAACACCCCTAGGTGAAATAGTACTCTCCAGTATGATGCATTCGACTGATACAGAGAGCATATTTTATATGCAAGTACTATCTAGCTCAATGAGTTTGTATAATAAAGTTCTCCATAAAAAAGAACAATTCACATTTCAGTTGCATATCAATGTTAGCTGACAAAAAAAGATTTTGAGTAAAACTCTAGCCAACAAAGTTGATGTCAGCGGAAGAATTGAGTTTGTGGCATTATACCTTAATTTGATATCCGATGGATGTAATATTTCAATAAGCTAAAGCACAACATGGAAAACAATGCCATAAATAGATTTCAAACGATGTGAAGCATCATCAACACACCTTTCCAATGATGGCTGAGTTTGAAAAGTCGAGCTCAGTAGGTTCAATTTCCCAATCACACTTGTTGGGCAAAGGTGGTGGGACAGCCTTCGGTTCAAAATGACTTCCACTTTGGCCCTACATTTGAGATCACAAACTTTGGCAGGTCATATATTGAATATATGAATAAAAAAGGGAATGAAGAAGACATTTTTATTTAAGAGTGTCAAGCTGCTTATAAAAAAATATAACAACATAAGTTCTCACTGTGCATTTAAATTATAGGGGCAACTGATCTGTATAATAAAGTATCATCATGTAAAATATACAACGACACCCAAGTTTTGCCGGACATATCAGATGTTGAAAGATGGCAAACTTTTAATGGATTGCTAACATGTTGCTAAAGGAATTAAGATTCAGTTAACCATAAAAATGAATTAAGATCTTAGAACTTGAAAATTCAAACTGTAGATAAAAGGCAACCCAGTGATTGAAGACTAATGACAAGCCAACATCATCCATGGCATGAATATGTTATTGCCACCTGAAAATGGACATATCACAGAAAGAACTATACTACCTCTAGTTAAAATTGGAGAGAACAAACACTAGGCACAAATCCTTACATAGATCGTTCAGAGAAAATTCAGTTTAACCTCAGCAACCAAATTAGGCAAACAGTTAACAACAAAGAAGAACAATGTATTTTCTCCGCCCTTTTATTGAAGGGTGATATGCATGCCATGAATCATTGCACATAGCAGAACTTTAGTGGAAAAACTGAAAAGATAGGATCATTATGATAATGAAGAACTTACATAGGATAAGCCACCATATGACTTTAAGAGTTCAATCATGTTATGTTTTTTTGCTCCTTCTGCATCAGCTAAAGGCTGCAATTACAAAGGATAAAAAGTCCAATTACCACGTCAAGATCAGGAATCCCTTCTCTTATGAACACAGATGAATGAAGAAAGTCCAGCAACCAAATGATAAAAAAGTAATATACAATCACCGTGACTCGAATTAAGGTATCCAAGAACAAACTAGATAAAAAAAAAGGATAGTGGAAAAAAACGACAATATTGATACCGTATTCTTCCACCGATCTTGGGCGTTGACATCAGCACCATGCTCAATCAAGCATTTTGCAACATCGATCCATCCATGGAGCGAAGCGACATGGAGAGGAGTGCGGTTGTCATAATCTCTGGCATGAACGAGCGACTGATCTTCCTCGAGCAGCTTCCGAACAGCGGAGGCGTCGTTCTGATGAGCATGCCAAAGTATCATTGATGTCCTACTGACTCTGGCCTTCTCCTTCTGCTTATCCCCCAAGGAAGTGGCACCGCGGGCAGCGGATGTTGCCTCGCCGGCCGTAGAAGAGGAATTTCCGGAACTCATGAGGAAAGGAAAGGAACAGCAGATCCGATCAGATCCGAAAGTTCGTTGCAGTGAATTGTCTCGTTGTGGAAGAATGATGGATATGAAATTAAGGAATTACCATTACAGGTGATAGTATCGTAAACTGGAGGTTTGCTTTACTTTTTCAACAGAAATTTATCAACACAAGCACATTCCGATTGGTTGCATCTTCAGCTTTGAGATTGATGGGGTTGGATTTTGTGTAATTAGGGGAATCTTTGATTTTTCTTTTAAAAATTGGCCAATAGAGCATCTTGATCCACTTTTTTGGGTAAAAACGCATTGACATTTGGGTTTACCATTAGGGGAAAGTTAACAGATTTTTTTAGTTTCTTCAAACAGCCGTTATTTATTACGGTTGAGATTATAATAACTGGCAGAAAAACAGCTCGGCAAAATCCTTGGAATTGAATCAAAAAAGTAAAAAATTGGTCTCTTCTCCAATGCACATTTTATAACACTGAAGTTACAGAAACCACACAATTTGCCCTCTTGAAGAAGTTATAGTAAACACGCTAATTTCATCCACACTTAGGGGTATGTATTACTAAAATACATACAACTATATATTCAACTCATCCCCTGGGCATAATAAATTGCCGATTGAGGTTTTTATGAAAAGTAAATAGAAAAAATTTATTTAACTCATCAAAATAATGCAAGCAAACTATGATCCACAGCAAAGAGTAATTAAGAAAGGCTTCATGCATCATGTATCGTCCCAAGTTATCCCAGAATGTCCGTAATCCCTCCAAAACTTTCAAAGTGATTCATAATTACATTAACTTTAAAAAAATGCATCACTTTGCTCCATAAACACCATATATCATCTTCTAAGTGGAAAGGAAAGATCAGAAGCATATTTGAAAACCCATACCAACCATAAGTTGACAAGTGACGCTTAAAATCAAAATTGTACAATTTTTAAAAGTTCAGATAATTATGAGATCATTTTAAAAGTTCAAGAGGCAATGATTTTTTAGAATAACTTGAGGCTACCGATGTATTAGACCATTAACAAAACATTCTAAAAAGTTCATACCAAAAAGTTAATATCCAAATAAGAATATTTTAACCCTGTCAACCTGATGTAATTAATATCCGAGTCCATTTTAAATATAATTTGGAAGTCCAATACAAATTCTGCTATATATACGGCAATGATATGTAGGGACCAAATTCTACCAAAAAAACATGTGCTCAATAAAGATTCCTCTCATGTGAGGAAAATTATCAAGCATTTTAGAAAATTGAATTTTCAAATATTCTGGTAGTTCAAACTTCGAACACACCAATAACTGCTATGAATGCATAATAGCAACAGCAGTGAAAAATATGAAGTCAAACGTATATGATCCTTAAATTACGGCTGGTGATTTTATATACAAAACACATACAAAAAATGATAAAGAGTATAGCAGGTATCAAAATATTTCAAGTGACACTCAATGATGAGACAACTTGAATATAATGATAAAGATGATTACAACAACAAGAGCTGCGATTATGGAGCCAACAATAAACTTGTTTTTTGTAATTCTTCTTGACATGGTAGTCAACACTTTCTTACTCTTGTCAATGGCATCGTCTACCCCATGAAGCTGAAAAAATTGGGAACAAGAAAAGAAATCATATTAAATCCGCAAAATAAGATCTATGGCCGTGTGCACTGAGCTTTCACAACTTAGTTATAAATTACGGCTTAACTCGTTGCTGAATGAGCAGAGCAGCAGCATTACTAGGAAGCATGGAGGCAAGTAAAAAGATGAGAAAGATGAAAACACAGCAATTCACTTTCACACAGCAAAAAGATGAGAGACGGAGAAAGAACAAACCTTGTTATGAGCATGCAAGAGAGTTTGGCGTTGTTGATGCAAATCTTCAAGAATCGAAACTCCCAGCTGTTCTGTCTCCAGTACGGTTCTTCTGCTTTCATTAATCCTGTCACCCGACTGGTTCAGTCTCTCTACTGACATAGAAATTCTCTCTCTTTGGTCTGCAGAAGCCTGTGCCACACATTGAGCACTACAGTTGTTCAGCAACGCAAACTATAATTATACATTAAACATAAAAAAACAGAGACATATCCCCTATATAGTGTACGGGTGAATAAAATAGTGATACACAGATGTCAACCAAAAGGATCTTGTAGATAATAAATCATAAATCAACTGAAAGTTGATGAGCCATATTATCTCAAGCTCACTAATAGGAATTGCTTGCTTTTATACACAACACTTCACTATTTTAAGAGTAACTTCTGAAACACAGGTGGATGAAGAAATATATATATTATAGAATGATTGTGTCATTAAGTGATTTAAGTATAAGAGGAAGTGTGTGATTCATGTATTAAAAATAGTATATCAATATGATAAATCAAAAAGAGTTCTTTGAAAGTTGTATTAGAACATAGAAGTTTAAGCATTGTTTGAAGAGTGTGCGAGTATGTGTCAGAAATGTGGTTAGAGTAAAAGGGTAGATTAGTAATATAATTAAGAGATGTGTTTTGTCTCTTAGGGGATATATAAAGAGAGTAAGTGAAAGTAATTGGTAGATTTGGTTGTTTGGTTTTGGGGTCTCAACATTAGTTTGAGAAGGGGTTCTATCCCTGTGTGAGCAAAGAGACGTGTTTTGTCTCTAAGGGGATCTATAAGGAGAGTAAGTGAGAGTAATAGGTAGCTTTGGTTGTTTGGTTTTGGGGTCTTACTTCTCAACATTAGTTTAAGAAGGGGTTCTATCCCTGTGGAAGCAAAGATTGCTCTGTGTTGTTTTTCGCTTCTGTCGGGTCTTGTTTTAGTCCTTATATTTTCAGTAATATCATTTCTATTTCATCTTTTGAGCTATTCTATATCCATTCTCTATTAGTATGGCTGATACATTAACATTTCTATATCATATAAGTTTTTGCCTTTTTGGGATTTGCAAATTTACAATAAATTGGTATCAAGCCTAAGTCGTGGTATGAACTATTAAGTTCCAAGTTGTAACTAGTAAAATGAGAAGAAAATGAAATCCATTAGAAAGCTTTTTCCAGGTTTAAATGGAAATTTGGGAGAGCTATTTTGCATTTGTTGGCATCTTCAGATTTAGAGAAAAGAGAATCCAAAAAAATTCGAGAGGTCTTTACGTTTGAAAAGGAGAGAATCTAGACCTAGTCATGAAAGAGACTCACTGGGAAATCAAGAAAAACAAAGCCTGCAAGAAGTACTGAAGTTGTGATGTGAATGTGAGCTAAATTATTAGCAATAGCAAATATTTGAAAAACGGAGAAAAAAGAGCTCTTATTGAGAGCCAGTTCAATATTGGATCAATGAACCAGAATATTGAATTTTTTGCCTTCAAATTATGCATAGTGACAAGTTTGCATTATCAATCAAGTTTTCTGTTAAAATTTATATTTAAAGACAAGTTCAAAAAGGAATGAACAAACATAGATTCAAAATCTACACAGGTAAAGAAGCTGAAAACGAAACTGATTTTTATATGATGGTATTATGGGCACGTGAAGTTTTCTGATTTTCTCATTATATTATCATTAAAAATGCAATTGAAGTAAATTATAAAGAAGATCGACTTTAAACTTGAAAGATTTGATAGGTGCCAATAACAAATGTGGAAACTTTTTGATGAAGCGCTATTAATAAGCTAAATAGGTAGAAACGAAGATGTAAAAATCTAAAGAATAAAGGAAAAATGAATATGTTTTGGCAATTCAAACTAAGAGAGAATTCTTTTTTCAATTCTACAATATCTTCCAAATTATGGTTCAAGTAATCATCAATGATTGAGAAAAAATATTATAACTTAAAAAAGGATGCTAAAAGTTATAAACTTAAATATTATAATACATTATAAATATATAATGTAGAGGAAACTCCAAAAAAATAATTTAATTTTTCTTTCACTGGTCAGGTTTGGTCAGTCATTACTTTTCGATGCAGGATAAATTGGGTGGTGTGGCTTGGAGGCGAATAATTAGCAGGAGGGCTGCCAGTAAATATGCTCTAGCTAAATTTAGAAGACTTGCTTTGGTTGCTTATGTTTACTGCATTAGGTAAGCTCGGAATTCAGTCTGAGGTATGCAATGTTTTAGGTCTGATTTATCTTGAAGTAAAGCTGAAAATGGGGTAAATTTTTGAGTAAGCTGTAAATGGCAAGTTTGAGTTGGGTTTGTGGTCCTAACTCCTAACTAAGTATTGGATTTGGGACCTAGTTTTGTTGCAGTTCTTTGTGTTTTTCGCCATAAGAATCTACTTTGCGGATCAGAAAATGTGTAATTAAATACATGCAGAAGCGTGTTATTTGTGTATAGTAGACTTGTACGAAATTACGAATAATTATACAAAACTAAAAAAGATGTACGAGTAGTGAATAATCAATTAGGTTATTCAGGCTAAGTATTTAGGGATGTTGCAAATGTGGAGTTTAACATATAAGCAATTCCCCCTTTTGAGCATTTTTTGGGGATTTTCAGATATTCAACAAATTCTAGAGTGTAGAACCATCTGATCAGATTCAGATCATAGGCAAAGCTGAGGCAGCCAAGCACAATATGCTAGTTTCCAATTTAATAAGATTATGAGATAGAAATTACCGCAAGAACATCTGCCCTTCCAGACTCCAGCAACTCTTCACGGGAAGCTTGATTGGCATTAACCAAAGTTAATCTCTTAAAGTCCCTCTTCAAATTAGTCAGATCAGACTTATATTCCCTTAATTTGGCAAGAAGCATGGCTTTAACACTCGGCTGCAGACTTCTGGCCTCGAGGTCCATTTTCCGAATCTGGAAAACAAAAATGAAAAATCAAATTCAAAACTCAATTTTAGTATTAAATTACAAACAAAACCTAATCCTTACCAGCACATCACAATCATCCAACCCAGAGTTAATCTCAGAGATCTTCTGGCCCTTCTCCTCTGAATTTTCCGGTGGATTTGAGTTAGAATTTGTAAAAACAAAGTTCAAAAGAGAACATGGATGACTATGAAATGAAAGAGTACCTCCATCAGGAAGAAGAGAAGCAGAGTTGCATTTACGGGAGAGATTAGCAGAGAGCTCGCAATACTGGCGCTCGTATCCTTCAAAAACATCACTCATAATTGCTAAGGGATAAGGGAGCTGAAGCAGATCAAATGCCGAGAGAATAAATTTGGATTATTCGGACAGCTTGTTTTCCTCCCTCTTGACTACAGCATGAAGACGCAGTTACTAGATGAAAAGAACAGGGGTTAAAAAAGAGATGTCCTCGGTATAAAATAGTAGTTTTTAAATTATCGTTTTTTTTTCAAATTTATGTTATTAAATTAATAGTATAAAATTAATCTTTAAATGATGGAAGAGTGGAAAGTAAACAAGTTTTAAAAAAACAAATTATATATAAGAGTAATAGACTTTGATAAATATTGAAAAAAAAAAAGTTATGCTTTTAAATTATGGACACTATTGCACAAAGATTATAATGTTAAATATTTTATCAAAAGTAATATAAAATTAAAAATATTTATATCAATATTTCGTAAATTTTTTTAAAAAATAACTAGATAAACTAACAACAATAATCCATAATCAAGGAGTATAATTATTGCCTTATATTACACTTGTGTGTTTATATAGTACTTTTTTTATTAGGTTAAACGTTTATCCCATGAACGATATTAAAATTAAATAAATATATAATCTATACCTCCACAAGAAATTCTACACCTCCGTCAATTCCATTAAAACATAAAGTACTTGAATTCTTACAAGAAATCACATGAAAACGTTATTTAAATATTCTCCCCGGTTTAAATTGATTGATGCAAACTTTTTTTTTATATATTTTGAGACTTGAGAGAATATTTTGTCAAAGTAGTAAGCAAATAACTAGTGCTCACCAGTACAAAAAAATTAGAACACGTATTTTGTTTTCACCACGAAATGATCCTAGATAGATCAAATTGTGTACGACACTTTTAAATCAAGTTCACATATGTACGTTTTTTTTGTATATATGTTTTAATATAAGAATATATCATCTTTAGTTTTTAATATAAGAATATATTATCTTTAGTTTGTTTTGTAATGCGAAACTTATTCCTATATGTCATTTTTTCAATAAATTTTTCATAAGTTACAAATGACTCACTGAACTTATAAAAAGTGCATCAATACATGTCAACCTCTGATTAGTTTGACTTTTTAAAAACATCATTTTCATATTTTTCCCTCAACAATGAGATTCCGACAGGTGACAATCAGAAAGCAAATTCATGCGCTTTGCAAGTTCAAGAGCTCCCAATGTATTCAGCCTAACGGGGAATAAATCAAGTAAGGATTCAAAATAGCCTTGTTATGAACCAAAAAACTAGCTATGATTACTTCACACATGATTACAAGTCAATCAACACATCCTGAATAATTAGTCAAAACTATACTAGAATTCATTTGGTTTAAACAGTTTCATCAGACACCCTATTTGCACCAGTTTCGGGCAGCTTATGGTCCAAGTTGTGATCAGGGAACACCTCAGATTGCAAGGATGGAGCAATATTGTTGACATGCAGCCATGTTAACTCCCACAAGCTATCCCCTCCTAATGCACTCCTCTGTACTAGCACCCCTTTCGTCTTCATCTCAACCAACGTCTTCTTCAAATGCTCCACCACTATTTCCTGAACCTTCTCGCTCTTTTTCCCTCTCACTTTCACCTTCAGATATTTCTCCATCCGACTCAGCACTCCCAGCCATAGCTTACAGAATGTGGTCAACTGCGCAAGGTCGTCAAGTAACTGTAAAAACACTTTTGACAGCAGTTTCACGGCAATGATCAGTGTGCCGTCCATGTTTCGGTAGTCTTTTTGGGAGTGTCCTTGAGCTATTTCAAGCAAGTCATCAAGCATTGTGAAGATTACCATGTCAAAACATTGTAACCATAAACCATGTGGAAGCTTGATCCCCTCAACTGCAGTCAAGCATTTCTCCAGTGATAAGAGTGCATGATTTCTAACATCTTCTCGCTGATCCAAGCAAACTTTCCTCAACCCCTGTACTAGCCTCAGCCACATCTCACCAATATCCTGTGACAATTTCGAAGCTTCCTCCTCCCCTACCGCTTCTTTGGCCTCACTGGACCACCAAGCTAAACAATCAACAGAATCTGCCATTAGATCTAGTGCACGCACTGACCTTTCTGCCGGTGCTACACGAGATTCTGCAAATTGCCTTGCAGCATCAACGCAAAGAGCATAATTGGCTGGTAACAAGTGAGTTCCTTCACTCATAATGAACATCAGTGCATCAAATCCAGCTTCAGATGCTTCAGGGTGCCGAGCAGTGATGGAAAGAAGGGATGTGATTGTTCGCCACCCCATTAGTGATCTGATGTGGGTAGCATTTGCTTTGACCAGACGACTCACCTCCTGTGTAATTTGTTCGCAATAAGCATCAGCAACTCGAGCGTCAAGCTTCAGAACAAGTTGCAGTGACCTCAAAAGTTCATCAGCAAGGTTCTCTTTGTAGGGGAGCAGCCTTTGGCATATTCGGAGGAGCCCAAATACAGCCTTTTCTACCAAGGCGCAAGGCATTACAGTTGACTGCACAATATTAGCTATGTGCTCGTACACACCCTGCCAAAGTAACACAATCCTGTCCCGGTTGTTTAGAGTGATTGCGATGAGCAATTCCAGGCAGAAAACTGCAGTATCTTCATCCTCGGGGGAGTTGTTCCCTTTCTGGGGCCTGCCTGCTGCCCAGATGAGTGCTCGCGCTAGCTGTAGCAGGGATTCAGCTTGCAAGAATTTACTCTCCGTAAATATGCTATCAACGTGGCACTTTTGGATAGTTTGAAGGGTGCGTTGATGAGCAGCCAGCTGTTGCTCAGTAGGTTGTGACCTAGGCTCCTCCGTGTCAAGCGACAAAAGCTGACTAAATCGACCCATTAATCCAGAAGATCTTCTGGGAGTTCCCATAGATTGCATATGAACTGAAGATAAAGAATTTGTAATAGGTTTCCCATGTCCAGGATCAGCAGATAGCTCTGATTCATCAGCAGCATCACTGGCCACACGAGCTGGAAGAAGACCAAGTTTGTGTAACCGCAAAATACAGTCCAGAATATTTCTCCAACCGGTACGAATATAATCACCATATCTATTTGCAACAGTGAAAACAGTAACAGTTGCCATCCTGGCTTTTGTGTCATCACCAAATGCAAGTACAGGCTCCTCAACAGCCGATGGATTCAAGAGGGTCGTGAATTTACATAGAGACACAACTAGATCATCCAATACATCTCCAAGATGATGACATGCAGAGATTTTCGCAACAGCTACAAATCCATCAATACATGTTTGGTAGACATCTTCATGTTCTGCATGATCAAATACAACAGAGATGGCAGCAATAGTTGGACCTGACATTATTGCAAACATATCGTGGTCAAGATAGGTTTTAGAATCAGAAACGATAAATGGTGCAGTTTTCCTCGATTTGTGCATTAGATCAATCCAACGGCTTGGGGTCATTTCAGGGAAACCAGCTCCATGTTCTGGAGTTGTACGGATCTCATTCTTGCAAATTGAGTGGTACAATTCTGAGAGAAAGTCTCTAGGTAAATCATTTCCTCCATTAATGTGCCTATTATTCCGGATAAAATCTTCTTCTGTCATTTTTTTCTTCACCTGTACATTATGCTGATCGGTGTTGAGCATTATAAGTGAATAAGACAGCAAAAGAGCAGCATCCTTGTTAGCTAATATCTGCGGTGATTGCTCATAGTATCTTTCTGAGAAAGCCTCAAGTACCCTTTGTATTTTTTGCGATTCCCCGGGCAGCCTAAAAGTTTCCAAGAACAACCGCAAAGCAGTGTCCAGATTCATGCCTTGAAAATCAAAAGTCCATGCAAATTCATGCAGTACCTGAACACAAAATTCGTCATGATTTCCCAAGAAATCCCCAACAAGGTTCTTATCTAACCCAGCAGTGTACCTGAAAAAGCAGGCAACACTTTGGGGATCAAGTTTGTCAGGCAACAGATGTGTTCCTTGAAGAAATTCTAAGCCTTTCTTGGGGTCACGATTAAAGTGGTCAGCTCCAATCATCAACCTCCTCTTTATGTACTTCCTCCGCCTGACAAATGGAACCCAGTGATTAGGATCACTATAGTTGTCACACTTCACCATCCAGAAGGGAGTGTACTCCTCAAGATTCACTGGAGCATGGTCTGAACTGAGTGATCCATTGCTAATCCTTTCAGCCATCCCCTGAATAACAGCTATAAGACCATCCAAAGCAAGAATGTGCATTGCAGACAAAGGGCAGTTCACTGGGAATGCACTCTTAGACAATAAATTAGCTAAATCTTCAAACACATTACTGCATGTGATGTCGCAATCTAAATTAGCATACATCTCCACCATAAACGTTTTCTGCCTGCAAAAGTCAACTAGAGCCTCCATGGCAGCCTCCTGCTGCTGGTATGAAGCACCATATCTGCTCTGTGCAAGCCTCAAAATCACACAAGAAAAGAAAGCCTCAAGCTGTAATTTAAGTTCAGAACGAAGATGATGGTATAGATTGAGAACAATACTGCAAACCATTGAGAGAATAAGTGGGCTCATTGACAAGCCAAACTGCATCAGGTTACGAAATAATTCATCCTGAATCAAACTCAACAACCTGGGGTGGGAACAAATAGAAGGTCCCCCCAATTCTATAGCTGATTTAATTAAACCCAATGCAAAAAGGGGAACATCTTCATCAATTGCTCCAGTATTAGATCTGGTAGCCACACCCATAGGCTCCACAGCATTTAGCAGAGAACATAAAAAGTGAAATATCTCCACCATGCAGGGAACACCATATGGCTCTGTCATCAGGTGCAAATCAAATGGAAGAGCATCTTTCCCGCTGCCAACTCCAATTGTATTTTCTTCCACAGTAGTAGACACAACACCTGTGGAAACACTGGAAACATAGCTCACAGAGGATGCCAGCCCATCCAGATCAGAGCTACCACCACCATTTTCCACTTGTTTGCTCCTGAAAGTGTAATCACTATCTAAGCCACCAAGCTGTAAGAGTAAACAGTCTTTAGATGTTTTGAGTCAAAAACAACACACAA
Source organism: Euphorbia schlechtendalii (assembly GCA_949673415.1). Taxonomy (NCBI): domain Eukaryota; kingdom Viridiplantae; phylum Streptophyta; class Magnoliopsida; order Malpighiales; family Euphorbiaceae; genus Euphorbia; species Euphorbia schlechtendalii. Next base: position 11,172 of record CATIWQ010221613.1, on the reverse strand, counting down.
ATAGTATATCACCAGGCAATTTCATTGATACATATTTATGGTTGTAACTTGTGAAAAGAACAAGAATATCTATGAACTGCATTACACTTAGTAGATAAATAAATTAATTAAAGACAGTAATTGATACCACCAAACCAAATAATAGAACTCCAAACAGTCCTATAAAATGCAGTTTCGGGATCTATCTCAAACTAAGGAAATTGAGGTAATTCTCATAAATTTTGTTTGATACAAACAAGTGATCTTTATCAGCTAAACTCATCAAAATAAAATGACTACAAAATTTTCCATTATTTTTTCTATTATTACTCATGCATTTGAAGAAGGAAAAGAATCACCCTTCTGATCTGTAATACCAAAAACTAAGCATTTTGAGTAAGAGGAAGGGAAAGTTCCCCCACCTAAAACTGGTAACCTTGCAGAACTCTTAATCATAATTTCATGGATGTACTTCATATTCTTCATACACCTTGATAATTAAAAAGGAATTTTTGAGCAATAATTGGTATAAGCAACTATACCTCCTGTTTGATAGGACTAACTCCATTTACGATGGCATGCTCGGTGTTGTCAACATCTGGTAGGTGTGCAAAAATGCACCTAACAATTTCATGCATTGTGTGCCTAGCTATCCTCTGTAACAACTCACCCTTACTTCCTGCTTGGTGAACTATACGGAAACAAGTGTTCACAATGGTGCAGACATGCTGATTACTGAGTGTGACAGACGCCTTACTTTTCATACAAGCTAGAAGCACCTGAAGGATCTTCATCAACACCACTTCTTCTGATGCAGGATCTGTCACCTCAAATCGGCAACTTGTGATAGCATCAACAAGCAAATGCATGGCATCTTCTACATTCACAGTGTTTTGATCAATCACATCAAGGGTTAATATCTTGTAAACGGATGACAAAGCAACCCCAGTAATAGAGGCACCAGTTTCGTCTGACCGAATCACATCCAAAAATGGCTGGAGGTAGATTACCGGATTGATGGTATGCCATGAATGTTGCCACAAAAAGATTTGTTTCCGCAATGATTTCAGTGACTGGATCAAAGAATGCTCTAGCTGATCATCACCAGACATATAACGACCTCCCCATCTCACATTTCTCCTCATAACTGCCAACACAGCACCTACTTCTGCATTAATCATGCATGCTAAAGTATCTTTTTGGGAATCAAAAGAGTCGCATTCCTCAGGTTCTTCCTCAATTGCCTTAATTCCAGATTGCAGCTTTAAGCGCCCCATACCTGTTTCTGCTTACACTCCTCCAATCACTATCTAGCATCTGCTAAACAGGGAAGTCACAGTTCCTTACGAAAGCATATCCTCTGTAGTTCACAAAAAAAAAAAGCAATGTTCAGTAAAGAAGGGTCTGTGCTGAAATAGAATATTGACACTAGCATTAACCAAAAAGATCCTTTTTGTAGATACTAGATAGGTTAAAAACAATGAGCAATATTTACTCGAACTTCAAATTTAGTCATTGGCACGCAAAACCTAAGCCGGCATAGGCAGATCCGAGGTGGAGGCAGGGGTTGTGCCATTGCATCCCCGGCCGCTGAATTCTGCCCTTGAAGGGGCTGTTTCAGGCAGCCCTCCGCCGAGAGACAACAAGGGTGCTACTTGGCAGTCCTAGATTTGCCGATAAAGATGAGATCCTTCATCGAGGCCACCTTTATTCAGCAGCTTCTTATCGGGATGGGTAACAGAAAGACGTAAGATTCATAATTGAAGTGCCGTAAAGTCCACAAGAGGAGCAGCATTTCAAATATGACGATAAATAAAATAAAGAAAGAAGAAGAATTTACCTGATTTGGCGATGGAAATGGAGAGATTAGAGAGGCGATTGGAGCGAAGAAAGGGGAGAGAGGGGACTGTAATCAACGTTTTGTCACGGTCAGTTGGGCCAGTTGCCAAGTTTTTCACAAAAAATTTAATTTGACTGAAAACTGAATCAAATGACTCAAAATTATTGGGGAAATTACTGAAACAAGTACCCAGTCCTGATACGAGAATATTAAATATGTTATTCCAATTTATATTATTTCTCTCGTTAATTTACTTTTCATTTTGTTTTTATAGTTTTGTTAAAAGTTAAAAATGGTTGTTGCAAGTGGGAGACGTGAAAATGTAAATGGAGGCAAAAATGGTTATTGTGAATGGGGGCAATTAAAATGAAGTAGAATATAAAAAAAATTGGGTTTGAGCGCAGGTTACTCAAATATTCAAATAAAAAAGTTGCAATTCATTTGATATGTAAATTATTTATATGATATTTCATTTAGTTTAAAATACGAAAATTGTCTATAGAAATGTGACTGCAACTACTACACACAATTTTGGTAGTTACTCATCATCGTCTATTCGTCTTGAAAGATGCACATCAGTTTTACATCTTACCTACTAATTCTAATTATTCAAACAATATCCACACAAACAAGCAAAACTGTTCCATGCTGCGAAACAAATCGAAAATCTTATAGCTATAATTATTACTGTATTTTGTTTTGCTCCATGGACATTGAGAAAAGTAAAGAGTGAATTTCATCAACTTTTACTGATACAACTAACAAAATTTCAATTTACTTCAATTCAATATCTTCAATTCATTCGTGTCATCTCAGTTTAGCACTCCCACAAATACATATTTAGGCAATTTATAAATCACACAACTATCCACCGAATGTTCACACATATTAAATTTAGTACCAGAGCGAATTCGAAGTATAGCAAAGATTAACGACCACCCAGCCTGTAAAAAAGCAAAGACAAAAACATCCTGCCATAGAAGAATCCAGAACTCCATTCCAAAATTAAAAAAAAAGGGCAGTTAAATCAGTAAGATAGATAAAAAACAAACCGAAACTCATTAAACTAAAAAAAAGCAAATATGAATCCCGCTGCCTAGCATTCATCCGTTACCAAGATATAACCCAACTGCAACCATTTAAGCCATGATCTTAGCTGACCTCACATACAAGCTATCCACCACCTTACCAATGTTGGAAATGGTCTCCAATGTTGCTGGATAAATGGCATCCGTCTTGGGATCATCGAAAATGATGAGGCACCCAGCACCTTGGTCTAAAGTTCCTGCAAACTTCTTATCCAAAATCATCTGGGACAATTTTTTCTCCACGTGATCAACAGGTAGTTCGATTAGATCAGCTATATGAGCAATCTCAACCCGGGAGAATGGCTCAATTAACCTGCAAAGGTTTTGCTCCAGCAAAGTGTCGTACAGAGAAGAAAGGTGTCGATGAACAATAGGATCTTCCTCTAGCTGAGCCTTGAAATCCCGGAGTGCAGTCTCAAACAGCTTTAGAGAACGTTTCGCATGAGCATCTGCAACAGCTTTCATTGCATCCAACTCGGGCCCCAAATATTGTAGCCCTGCCTTGGAAGATATTACTCCTGCAACATCATCAGCTTGATTGACCATTATTTTGCATAACAACATGTATTTAAGGCTAAAAACAGCTCTGGGATCTTCAAGAGCATTGAAAGCTTCAAATGCTTCAAAGAAGTAACTGTATGCTGTTTTGTAATCCTTCTCTTCTGCATGGAGGATCCCACTTTGTAAATCTATAGTGCCCTGCTGAGCTGGTGGGACATAAATTGCATTGGCTGCTGTTCTTGCTGCAGTTAGCGCAGCCTTGGCTTTCGGGAGATTTCGTAACGAGAAATGAAGCTTGCTCTCCAGAAGATTTATGTCCACGAGAAGAAGTTTGTCATCTAATCGTCTTACCTCCTTGATTAAACCAGAAAGAAGATTTAATGCTTCTGGGTACTCCTTGTTTTCCATCAATAGAGCTGCAAGCCTTGCTTCAACTCTCTGCCGAAGAAACGTTCGCTTCTCATCACGGGTCCATTGGACCATTTCTCTGCAAAGAGAAATCTGAAGATCTGATGTACCTGGTATTTTAGCTACTGCATCAATTATCCCACGAACTATTTTAGCAGTTTTTGCTTTTGGAATTACGGAAAAAATGGGCCTCAGCTGGGTCAGAAGCCTTCTGAGTTCTTCTGCTCTGTTCTCTTGTCTGAGGAGATCTGAGAGATTTGTGATAGCCTGCTCTTTAATTCTCAGGGATTCTGGAGAAGATGAGGGATTTTCAATTATGCTGTAATATATAGTTATGGACTCAGAGGGGCTTTTAGCTTCTAAAGCCTGAGCAATTGAATCGGTAGTTGCAGGGAGGTATGAGGCAGACATTGTAAGCAACTTGGAATGTCAGTCCTGCAAAATGAATAATAACTTTATAAGTCAAACCATGAACCAAACATTGTTAATAAAGACAGTGGTGAGATAAGAAAGCTTACATTCATCAACGAAAGTAGAAACATTAATAAGCGTAAACCCAATTGTATCTATCTAGACAAACAATTCGATTACTTACTGGGTTTTAATTTTGTGTCACGGTATCTTCAGGAATCTACTGGGCTACCATGAACAATAAATACACACCATTTACATTGGGGACAGAAGAGAGGCTTTCTAAAACCATATTATTTTACATAAGGGCAATATTTTACAGTGAACCAAACAATCAATGAACGGCCCATAGATGATCCCAAGAGCTTATCTAACCCAGAAGAGATGTTTAGTAACAATTGGATTGGTACCCTATAATCTTCCCAGTTAGGCCATACAGAAACAATTAATAAAAGATATCTTTTTAGCAGTACAAGCCCATTAATAGTGTTGCAAATTAAAAACCCACATCCAATGAGGCTGTTTATTTCTCAAGGCTGTTGCAAATAAGAATAGACATAGACTAAACATCCCAAGAGAAAAAAAAAAAGGACACCGCTGAATACATATATCTGCAAAAGTACAAAATAAGACACCATTCAATACACAGCGCAAAGCTTCCTAGAAAAAGTATCCAATTGAGACATGAAGTGAAAAGCCATCCCTCTCAGTAATTCATTCTTGGGATCTAACCATCAGACCACCCCGTGGTGTAGACAAAGCCAAACAACACAAATTCAAAAGTCCAACTGAATGGAGGTTTCAGTGCAAAACAAAGAGAGGCACTTTCCAAGTTGGTCCTAGCACACGAAATTAGAAGACTTAATAGTAAAACGAGAATCCCTTAAGCTAAGGGACAAGTAATGGAAAGAAGAGAGACAGAACAAATAGCTATTGGAATGTTAGTTATGCTCTCAATTGCTATCAATAACCCGTGTTTATCCTAGTTGTGCTCAACATGGATGAACATAGCAAAGCGATCTAGGTAAGGGAAGAGAGTAAAAAAGTGAAATACATATCCACAAAAAAAAAAACAATATACATAACAGAGGGTACAACAAAACATACATTATGCTAAAATTATAGCAGCACTGAAAGTAACGAAAATCAGGGATTCAAGCTTAAAATTGGTTATACCCAGTTCGCCCAACTCACATGCAAATAAGAGTCAAGAGAAAAGGCGAACTAAGAATAATCAAACAGAACCCTAAAATTCCCAATTAAATCATGTACCATTTCACAGGATTCGATTTGAAGGGAAACAAATTAAATTTGAGATTTTAGAAGTACGAACAACAAAAGTAAAAGAAACGTGAGAAATAATGAGAGGATAGAAAGAAGGAGCAAAACCTTGGGGTTGGGGGGAGAAGAGGAGGAGTGCAGATCGGAAGGATCGTCTTCTGAAGAACAATGAAAGCAGACTGTGGAGTGTTGGAGGGGTAAGCGTTTACTGGAAAATTGGGCCTCAATTTTCTTCGTGGGTCAATTAGATGGGCCTCATTCTTATTGGGTGAATCTCCTTCTTGAGAAATGGGATGTGTTTTTCCCAGGCAAATCTTGTTTTGGTTTATATATTTATTATATGTAAATGTGTTATATTTCTGTTATATGTCTACTATACAAATCTTTCATATACCTGTTATATATCTGATTTAACTTATTTGTTATGTTCACCTAAACTGTTTTAACACATCTGTTATATACCTGATATATACTAGTTATATATCCAGAACGTAAATAAAATTTGAAACAGTTTTTACATAATAATGTAAAATTGAAACTTGAGAAATATTTTTTTGTAATTTGATAAAAGTTTGACTGAAATTTATATATTTTATCGTAGACATTTACCTAAAAACCCCTTTTTCCCATTTACAACCTGTGATGTTAGGGTGACTTTAGTTTTACAAAGTAAAAAATATTATGTCCTTCATAATAGTGATAAAATAAGTAAAGAAACAAAGTCTCAATGTCACTGTTAATATGATATATTCAATTTAAAATGCCAATTTTAAAGTCTATTCGCACCTTTATGTCTTTAGCAATTAGAATATATTTGTATTTTTAGGAAAAAACATAGTAGATTTATTTTAATATAGAACAACTTTAATATTGAAATAAATTATTTTAGATAAATTGGTTACACAATTACTACTGCAAAAGCCATACAAAAAATGCTTTAAAAAAATACCAGACGGCCTGATCTCAATTCTACAAATATAAAAATAAAAGGTGTATCATGCATTCGTTGCCAAATAAAAGAATCAAATATAAAAATAATCACTACTCATTAGATTATATGTGTATATTAATTATATCTTCATCTTTTATTTGTTAAATACATCCATATTTAGATTCATTTTCTTGTGAAATTTATTAAAATAATTATGGTGACTTATGTAAAATATATTTGATCTAGAGCGAATATAAATTATAATAACAAATATGCTATGTCATCGAACAAAATAAAACAAGTATACAAAACATCCAAGCTTTCTACATGTATGTCTCTCCCACTCAGTCTGAGAATAGGACGATATTTATAGAGCTATTTGTAGCTGCAGACAGAGCTCGTGGATAAATCCGCATTTCAACCAACCCGTACAACTGGAACACGACGGCGTGCAGATAACATTTCATTCATTTGTGCAATATGAAGGAAGAGCTTGTTAATTTTCTGCAAAACCATAGCTGATTGAAATAATAGACAAACTGGCACCTAACTAACAAAATATAGCATTGGCAGGCAAGCTAGCTACATTGTTACTGATCATCGTAATAACATGCTCTCAAATCTTAATGATAGTAAAACTAGTTATACTGATTCTTCTTGGACTGCTGCACATATGATGTCTTCTTACGGTTCGTTTGGCTGGCGGAATAGCTATTCAGTGGAATAAGAGAAAAACGAATGGAAAAATGCCTACAATCCATCGTCGAATGGAATAGCTATTCCTAGCTATCATACAACTCATGGAATAGCCATTCCTCCCTCTCGAGAAGGAATAGCTATTCCATGAATTGTATGATAGCTAGGAATAGCTATTCCATCCCGACGACGGGTTCTAGGCTAAAGTTTCACATTTTTTTTCACCTTTTTTCAATCATTTTTCTCCTATTCCACAGAATAGTCATCCCAACAACCAAACGAGCCCTTAGTGTTTTCGGCCGCCATTTTTAAGATTACAATGTTGCAGAGAAATGCATTGTGAACCAAGAAAGAAATATGCTACTGAATTTTGCATTTCGAAAATGGGTAAAATCACTTCTGTGAAGACAATAAGTGGTGATGCAGTAACTTATATATAACCCAATCCCTAGCCTGATTCTACGATAAGCAAGTAATTTCTTGCTCAAAAGCTGCCTCATAAGAAAGACATTTTTGCAGGCAAAATGGTTGAAATGAACCCTGTCATTTTGCAGTCGCCATGCTAACCTTATATCTCCTCATAATAGAGGAGAAGGAAAGCTGTAAAATAAGGTGTGGGTTATGGTGACTTTGTTTTAAACAAAGTAAATTTTTGTATCAAATCATCACATCTTGATCGAATGGTAATTAGTGGAAAGTAATGGATAATTATCAAAGTCTTCCTAGAATTTGCCTCAAAATAAAAGGACAATTACGAGAGTTCCTTTCCATAGGAAATTGCCCATATTTTTAATTAAAAATTTACATGAAGGAACATGTAAGCAATGGATTATTTATACTATATGAGAAGTGTTAATTGCTAAAACAATTATGGCTTTTTTGGTTTATTAATCGATCAGTTTTTGCCTAAGGAGCTTTACCCTTATTTCTAGACCAAACTAAAAAGCCAATGCCTGAAGCAAGAATCCTGCCACCCCAGGTTTCTTCTCCTCTCTGGTATCCCTTAAGTGTCAATTCTTTGGGGATTTCTGTGTGTTTGTCTAATTTGCCCCAATCAGTGTCGATGGTTCCTAAAAATTGACTAAACTACTTCGAGACATATCTTATGTTCAGGCTTGTTCAAGAGTTGTTAAAAGCACTGGGCGCCCATGAGACGCTACAACCCAAAACTGCCCGAGGCGCGAAGCGCGAGGCGCTCGCCTGAGCAAAGTGAACTGCTACTTGTTAAAAATACAAATAATATAGCATAAATATATACTTTGAAAATTAAAATTACACAATTTTAGAAATAAATAACGAAATTAACGTAAAATTAATGAAATCGCACAAATTTAAATTCTTAGTTCACCATTTCAGTTCAAAACCAATAGAAATTGGGTAAAATAAAAGGTGATGTAATTAGAAAGTTGTTGGAATAAAATAAGAAATTAGGAATTAAATGATAATATTTGAATAACAAAAAAGATAACAAAAAAATTCTTAAAAGAACAGTTTAATTTAGGCCCCAACAATGAGGATTCATTAAAGTGTTTGAACAAAAACCTTGTTTTTAGTGATAAGAGTGGTAGAAACACTTTAACCCTTGTATTAATGTTTGCTATGTTACCATTTGCTTAGATCTCTTTTGTTTGACGTTTGTTGTGTTTAATGCTTGTTCTTATTTAGGATTCTAAATTGTATATTTCCTATTATAGTTTGAAATTGTATATCTCTACATTCCATGTTTAAGTATTCTTTCTATTTTCTACAAAGAACCTTTTATTTTCAGATTTTGTAAAAAGACTTGCACGCAGCTTTTTTTTGTTGAGGCGCTCACCTTGGTACCTCAATCTTTTCCTGAGTGGCTCGCCTAGGCAGTGCTTCTTTGAAGGCGTGGCGCCTTAGTGCCGCCCGAGCGCTTCATTGCCTTTTGATAACACTGGGCTTGTTCAGTTTTATGTTGTTAATTTCTTTGGAAAAAATTTGTAATTTTCTACTACGCTTCAAATCACCAAAACACATATTTGATTCTGTTACAAACAGATCGATGACATCGTGAAATCAGAATTCAAGCATGGAAGTCTGATGTTGATCGGATAAATTTGACCCAAACATAATAGATGTATGTCCAAATTAACAATATCTGCAGCAAATGAATCATGATATCTTAAGAAATCCTGTTTCCGATGAGTTCCGCATTCACAGAAAATTGAGCGGAAACCCTAGATTGAACGAGCAATCCAAGGCAGGTAGAACAAAATTACAGAGCAAAATGTTAACGAGCTGCGTACCTGGTCTTTCTCTTTGATAACAAGAATCAGACGATTCTCGCTGTCTTCCCGGACCAGTCGACGCCACCTCTGCAACCTCGAATAAAGCAATGCCGCCGCAGCCACCACAAAACTCACCGAAGCAAACGACCACAACGCACCACTCCCACGGGCTCTGTTTGCAATCGAAACGATTCCATAGCTAACACTCTGTAATCGCAACCGCAAAAGCCTCACAAACTCATTCCCTTCTTTTGGATTGGAATCAGACGGAAAGCCATCTGAATTAATTCTGACCGGTGAACTCGGCGGAGTCGGAGAGTACGACGTTGGTGAGGGCGGCGGGATTTGAAGTCCTTGGCGGGCCGAAGGCGGGAAAACAGAAAAGGAGTGTCGAGGATGGTTTTCCGAATGCACGTATTCCCATTCGCCGAAGGAGTCGGTGCTATCTGAACTTTCCATTTTTTCTTCCAGTGAAATGTGTAGTTAGGAGAAATAATTGGCAGAGCTTAGAAAGTCAAGTTTTGGAGTTAAGCTTTGCCTTGGTTCAAGTAGAATTTGGATAACAGATTTTTCAGTTTGGAATATGAAAGAAGGACTAATCTGCTGTCTTCGAATTTTCATTGCACTTGTCGCTCTGCGTCTCTGATTATCATTTATATATTATTCCTTCTATATTAACATATTGTTAAAATTGCAGATATGGATTGGATTAGATATTCAGGTGGAGTTGTATGGAGGGAATCATAACCCATGGATATTTAAATATCTTCCCCAAGTCTTACGCTAGAAAATATCTACTAGATTGCAAGCCGATATTTAAATGATGTTTAACTCTAATTTTAAACGTTCAAATATATTTATCATGGTCAAATATTTTTTTCACCTGTTTAAGAGTGAGAAAAAATCTGTTAGCAACACTAATAACATCGTTAAATAGATACAGTAATGACTAAATCAAACTATTTAATAATTTTTTTAATATGTAATTTTTTTTCAGCTTAAAATCCTCCATACTAAAAGTTAATATTAGTAGTAGATTCAGTTACATGGTTAAAATTTATTTCAGACAAGTATTTCAAAACAAATAACATTGTTTTATCATTTTCGAGTTCTTGTTGCAATCACCGAAACTAAACTTAACAAGCAATATTTCTTTTAGTTGGGCATAGACCTGTTCATCAGGCGGGTCGGGCCGAGTTGGACCGGGCTTTGCGGGCTTTTCACTGGGAAAATTTAACTATATACCTTTAATTATTAGATTTTATTACTTTTAATCTAATCAGCATTTAATGTTAACTCTACCTTTTAATTATATTCTAATTTAGTTTATACGTTTAGTTTTCAGCTCTCTCTCTACATCTCCACCTCTGCTCTTCAACGAACTATGCTCTAAACTTGTCTTTGCTGATTTTCTCTCAATTTCTTTAGGTTCGTTGCTCTTTTTCTTTTTTGATTTCACTGTTTTTATCATCTTTAGGTTTCTGATTTAGTTTTTGTTGTTTTCGTATTTTGTTCCCCCAATTATCGATTATTTTTGTGATTTCCTTTGAATTTTTTTCCTGATGTGTATCACTTAGTTATCTAGCTTCTTATCTTCGGTTTTTTTGCTCGAATTTAGGTTTGTCATATGATGGAGAAGATCGTTGTATTGATTTATCATGGTGGATCTTGGACCGATGATCTGATTTTCGTTGATTATAACTCCTGTGGTTTGATTTTTGATACATCTTCTGTGTTCCTTGATTTTGAACGCATTATCTCTGAGAATATTGAGATGAGAATTGT